>JAVRKA010000324.1:0-175457 GCA_034508555.1 Venustoraphidia nigricollis
GAAATGCCCATAGGCACCTATTTTTGAAAAGCCTATCGGAAACTACATCTAAAATGCCTATCGGCACCTATTTTTAAAATGCCAATCGGCAACTATATCTGAAATGCCTATCGGCACCTATATCTGAAATGCTTATCGGCACCTATTTTTGAAATGCCTATCGGAAACTACATCTGAAATGCCTATCAGCACCTATATTTGAAATGCCTGTCGGCAACCATATCTGGAATACTTATCGGCACCTATATTTGAAATGCCTATTGGCTTCTATATCTGAAATGCCTATCGGCACCTATTTTTAAAATGCCAATCGGCCACTATATCTGAAATGCCTATCGGCACCTATATCTGAAATGCCTATCGGCACCTATATTTGAAATGCCTATCGGCTTCTATATCTGAAATGCCTATCGGCACCTATTTTTAAAATGCCAATTGGCAACTATATCTGAAATGCCAATCGGCACCTATATCTGAAATGCCTATCGGCACCAATTTTTGAAATGCCTATCGGAAACTACATTTGAAATGCCTATCAGCACCTATATTTGAAATGCCTATCGGGAACCATATCTGGAATGCCTATCGGCACTTATATTTGAAATGCCTATCGGCTTCTATATCTGAAATGCCTATCTGCACTTATTTTAAAATGCCAATCGGCAACTATATCTGTAATGCCTATCGGCACCTATATCTGAAATGCCTATCGGCACCTGTTTTTGAAATGCCTATTGGAAACTACATCTGCAATGCCTATCAGCACCAATATTTGAAATGCCTATCGGCAACCATATCTGAAATGCCTATCGACACCTATATTTAAAATACCTATCGGCTTCTATATCTGAAACGCCTATCGGCACCTATTTTTAAAATGCCAATCGGCAACTATATCTGAAATGCCTATCGGCACCAATTTTTGAAATGCCTATCGGAAACTACATCTGAAATGCCTATCGACACCTATTTTTAAAATGCCAATCGGCAACTATATCCGAAATGCCTATCGGCACCTATATCTGAAATGCCTATCGGCACCTATTTTTGAAATGCCTATCGAAAACTACTATTGAAATGCCTATCAGCACCTATATTTGAAATGCCTATCGGCAACCATATCTGAAATGCCTATTGACACCTATATTTGAAATACCTATCGGCTTCTATATCTGAAATGCCTATCGGCACCTATTTTTAAAATGCCAATCGGCAACTATATCTGAAATGCCTATCGGCACCTATATCTGAAATGCCTATCGGTACCAATTTTTGAAATGCCTATCGGAAACTACATCTGAAATGCCTATCAGCACCTATATTTGAAATGCCTATCGGCAACCATATCTGGAATACTTATCGGCACCTATATTTGAAATGCCTATCGGCTTCTATATCTGAAATGCCTATCGGCACCTATTTTTTAAATGCCTTTCGGAAACTACATCTGAAATGCCTATCGGCCTCTATATCTGAAATGCCTATCCGCACCTATTTTTAAAATGCCAATCGGCAACTATATCTGAAATGCCTATCGGCACCTATATCTGAAATGCCTATCGGCACCTATTTTTGAAATGCCTATCGGAAACTACATTTGAAATGCCTATCAGCACCTATATTTGAAATGCCTATCGGCAACCATATCTGGAATGCCTATCGGCACCTATATTTGAAATGCCTATCGGCTTCTATATCTAAAATGTCTATCGGCACTTATTTTTAAAATGCCAATCGGCAACTATATCTGTAATTCCTATCGGCACCTATATCTGAAATGCCTATCGGCACCTATTTTTGAAATGCCTATCGGAAACTACATCTGCAATGCCTATCAGCACCAATATTTGAAATGCCTATCGGCAACTATATCTGATATGCCTATCGGCACCTATATCTGATATACCTTTTGGCAACAATTTTTGAAATGCCTATCGGAAACTACATTTAAAATGCCTATCGGCACCTATTTTTAAAATGCCAATCGGCAACTATATCTGAAATGCCTATCGGCACCTATATCTGAAATGCCTATCGGCACATATATTTGAAATGCCTATCGGCAACCATATCTGAAATGCCTATCGACACTCATATTTGAAATACCTATCGGCTTCTATATCTGAAATGCCTATCAGCACCTATTTTCAAAATGCCAATCGGCAACTATATCTGAAATGCCTATCGGCACCAATTTTTGAAATGCCTATCGGAAACTACATCTGAAATGCCTATCAGCACCTATATTTGAAATGCCTATCGGCAACCATATCTGGAATGCCTATCGGCACCTATATTTAAATGCCTCTCGGCTTCTATATCTGAAATGCGTATCGGCACCTATTTTTAAAATGCCAATCGGCAACTATATCTGAAATGCCTATCGGCACCTATATCTGAAGTGCCTATCGGCACCAATTTTTGAAATGCCTATCGGAAACTACATCTGATATGCCTATCAGCACCTATATTTGAAATGCCTATCGGCTTCTATATCTGAAATGCCTATCGGCACCTTTATCTGAAATGCCTATGGGCACCTATTTTTGAAATGCCTATCGGAAACTACATCTGAAATGCCTATCAGCACCTATATTTGAAATGCCTATCGGCAACCATATCTGGAATGCCTATCGGCACCTATAATTGAAATGCCTATCGGCTTCTATATCTGAAATGCTTATCGGCACTTATTTTTATAATGCGAATCGGCAACTATATCTGAAATGCCTATCGGCACCTATATCTGAAATGCCTATGGGCACCTATTTTTGAAATGCCTATCGGAAACTACATCTGAAATGCCAATCTGCACCTATATTTGAAATGCCTATCGGCAACCATATCTGAAATGCCTATCAGCACCTATATTTGAATTGCCTATCGGCAAGCAAATCAGAAATGCCTATCGGCACCTATATCTGAACTGCCTTTCGGTATTTATATCTGAAATGCCTATCGGCAACTATATTTGAAATGCCTATCGGCACCTATATTTTAAATGCCTATCGGCAACTATATCTGATGTGCCGATCGGCACCTATTTTTAAAATGCGAATCTGCAACTATATCTAAAATACCTATCAGCACCTATATTTGAAATGCCTGTCGGCTCTATATCTGAAATGCCTATCGACACCTATTTTTAAAATGCGAATCGGCAACTATATCTAAAATGCCTATCGGCACCTATATCTGAAATGCCTATCGGCACCTATTTTTGAAATGCCCATCGGAAACTACATCTGAAATGCCTATCAGCACCTATATTTGAAATGCCATTCGGCAACCATACCTGGAATGCCTATCCGCACCTATATTTGAAATGCCTATCGGCTTCTATATCTGAAATGCCTATCGGCACCTATTTTTAAAATGCGAATCGGCAACTATATCTGAAATGCCTATCGGCACCTATATCTGAAATGCCTATCGGCCCCTATTTTTGAAATGCCTATCAGAAACTACATCTGAAATGCCTATCAGCACCTATATTTGAAATGCCTATCGGCATTCATATCTGGAATGCCTATCGGCACCTATATTTGAAATGCCTATCGGCTTCTATATCTGAAATGCCTATCGGCACATAGTTTTAAAATGCGAATCGGCAACTATATCTGAAATGCCTATCGGCACCTATATCTGAAATGCCTATCGGCACCTATTTTTGAAATGCCTATCGGAAAATACATCTGAAATGCCTATCAGCACCTATATTTGAAATGCCTATCGGCAACCATATCTGGAATGCCTATCGGCACCTATATTTGAAATGCCTATCAGCTTCTATATCTGAAATGCCTATCGGCACCTATTTTTAAAATGCGAATCGGCAACTGTATCTGAAATGCCTATCAGCACCTATATTTGAAATGCCTATCGGCAACCATATCTGGAATGCCTATCGGCACCTCTTTTTGAAATGCCTATCGGAAACAACATCTGAAATGCCTATCAGCACCTATATTTGAAATGCCAATCGGCAACCATATCTGAAATGCTTATCGGCACCTATATCTGAAATGCCTATCGGCACCTTTTTTTGAAATGCCTATCGGAAACTACATCTGAAATGCCTATTAGCACCTATATTTGAATTGCCTATCGGCAACCAAATCAGAAATGCCTATCGGCACCTATTGTTAAAATGCCAATCGGCAACTATATCTGAAATGCCTATCGGCCCCTATATCTGAAATGCCTATCGGCACCTATTTTTTAAATGCCTATCGGAAACTACATCTGAAATGCCTATCAGCACCTATATTTGAAATGCCTATCGGCAACCATATCTGGAATGCCTATCGGCACCTATATTTGAAATGCCTATATGCTTCTATATCTGAAATGCCTCTCGGTACCTATTTTTAAAATGCGAATCGGCAACTATATCTGAAATGCCTATGGGCACCTATATCTGAAATGCCTATCGGCACCTATATTTGAAATGTCTATTGGCTTCTATATCTGAAATGCCTATCGGCACCTATTTTTAAAATGCGAATCGGCAACTATATCTGAAATGATTATCGGCACCTATATCTGAAATTCCTACCGGCACCTATTTTTTAATTGCCTATCGGAAACTACATCTAAAATACCTATCAGCACATATATTTGACATGCCCATCGGCAACTATATCTGGAATGCCCATCGGCACCTATATTTGAAATGCCTATCGTCTTCTATATCTGAAATGTCTATCAGCACCTATTTTTAAAATGCGAATCGGCAACTATATCTGAAATGCCTATCGGCACCTATATCTGAAATGCCTATCGGCACCTATTTTTGAAATGCCTATCGGAAACTACATCTGAAATGCCTATCAGCACCTATATTGAAATGCCTATCGGCAACCATATCTGGAATGCCTATCGGCACCTATATTTGAAATGCCTATCGGCTTCTATATCTGAAATGCCTATCGACACATAGTTTTAAAATGCGAATCGGCAACTATATCTGAAATGCCTATCGGCACCTATATCTGAAATGCCTATCGGCACCTATTTTTGAAATGCCTATCGGAAAATACATCTGAAATGCCTATCAGCACCTATATTTGAAATGCCTATCGGCAACCATATCTGGAATGCCTATCGGCACCTATATTTGAAATGCCTATCAGCTTCTATATCTGAAATGCCTATCGGCACCTATTTTTAAAATGCGAATCGGCAACTGTATCTGAAATGCCTATCAGCACCTATATTTGAAATGCCTATCGGCAACCATATCTGGAATGCCTATCGGCACCTCTTTTTGAAATGCCTATCGGAAACTACATCTGAAATGCCTATCAGCACTTATATTTGAAATGCCAATCGGCAACCATATCTGAAATGCCTATCGGCACATATATCTGAAATGCCTATTGGCACCTTTTTTTGAAATGCCTATCGGAAACTACATCTGAAATGCCTATTAGCACCTATATTTGAATTGCCTATCGGCAACCAAATCAGAAATGCCTATCGGCACCTATATCTGAAATGCCTATCGGCACCTATATCTGAAATGCCTATCGGCACCTATTTTTTAAATGCCTATCGGAAACTACATCTGAAATGCCTATCAGCACCTATATTTGAAATGCCTATCGGCAACCATATCTGGAATGCCTATCGGCACCTATATTTGAAATGCCTATATGCTTCTATATCTGAAATGCCTATCGGTACCTATTTTTAAAATGCGAATCGGCAACTATATCTGAAATGCCTATCGGCACCTATATCTAAAATGCCTATCGGCACCTATATTTGAAATGTCTATTGGCTTCTATATCTGAAATGCCTATCGACACCTATTTTTAAAATGCGAATCGGCAACTATATCTGAAATGATTATCGGCACCTATATCTGAAATTCCTACCGGCACCTATTTTTTAATTGCCTATCGGAAACTACATCTAAAATGCCTATCAGCACGTATATTTGAAATGCCCATCGGCAACTATATCTGGAATGCCTATCGGCACCTATATTTGAAATGCCTATCGTCTTCTATATCTGAAATGCCTATCAGCACCTATTTTTAAAATGCGAATCGGCAACTATATCTGAAATGCCTATCGGCACCTATATCTGAAATGCCTATCGGCACCTATTTTTGAAATGCCTATCGGAAACTACATCTGAAATGCCTATCAGCACCTATATTGAAATGCCTATCGGCAACCATATCTGGAATGCCTATCGGCACCTATATTTGAAATGCCTATCGGCTTCTATATCTGAAATGCGTATCGGCACCTATTTTTAAAATGCCAATCGGAAACTATATCTGAAATGCTATCGGCACCTATATCTGAAATGCCTATCGGCACCTATTTTTGAAATGCCTATCGGAAACTACATCTGAAATGCCTATTAGCACCTATATTTAAATTGCCTATCGGCAACCAAATCAGAAATGCCTATCGGCACCTATATCTGAAATGCCTTTCGGCATTTATATCTGAAATGCCTATCGGCACCTATATCTGAAGTGCCTATCGGCACCTATTTTTGAAATGCCTATCGGAAACTACATCTGAAATGCCTATCGGCACCTATTTTTAAAACGCCAATCGGCAACTATATCTGAAATGCCTATCGGCACCTATATCTGAAATGCCTATCGGCACCTATTTTTGAAATGCCAATCGGAAACTACATCTGAAATGCCTATCAGCACCTATATTTGAAATGCCTATCGGCTTCTATATCTGAAATGCCTATCGACACCTATTTTTAAAATTCGAATCGGCAACTATATCTTAAATGCCTATCGGCACCTATTTTTGAAATGTCTATCGGAAACTACATCTGAAATGCCTATCTGTACCTATATTTGAAATGCCTATCGGCAACCATATCTGGAATATCTATCGGCACCTATATTTGAAATGCCTATCGGCTTCTATATCTGAAATGCCTATCGGCACCCATTTTTAAAATGCTAATCGGCAAGTATATCTGAAATGCCTATCGGCACCTATATCTGAAATGCCTATCGGCACCTATTTTTGAAATGCCTATCGGTAACTACATCTGAAATGCCTATCAGCACCTATATTTGAAATGCCTATCGGCAACCAAATCTGAAATGCCTATCGGCACCTATATCTGAAATGCCTTTCGGCATTTATATCTGAAATGCCTAGCGGCACCTATATTTGAAATGCCTATCGGCACCTATTTTTTAAATGCCTATCGGAAACTACATCTGAAATGCTTAACAGCACCTATATTTGAAATGCCTATCGGCAACTATATCTGAAATGCCTATCGACACCTATATTTAAAATACCTATCGGCAAACATATCTGAAATGCCTATCGACACCTATATTTGAAATACCTATCGGCTTCTATATCTGAAATGCCTATCGGCACCTATTTTTAAAATGCCAATCAGTAACTATATCTGAAATGCCTATCGGCACCTATATCTGAAATGCCTATCGGCACCAATTTTTGAAATGCCTATTGGAAACTACATTTGGAATGCCTATCAGCACCTATATTTGAAATGCCTATCGGCAACCATATCTGAAATGCCTATCGGCACCTATATTTGAAATGCCTATCGGCTTCTATATCTGAAATGCCTATCGGCACCTATTTTTAAAATGCCAATCGGCAACTATATCTGTAATGCCTATCGGCACCTATATCTGAAATGCCTATCGGCACCTATTTTTGAAATGCCTATCGGAAACTACATCTGAAATGCCTATCAGCACCTATATTTGAAATGCCTATCTGCAACCATACATCAAATGCCTATCGACACCTATATTTGAAATGCCTATCGGCACCTATTTTTGAAATGCCTATCGGAAACTACATCTGAAATGCTTAACAGCACCTATATTTGAAATGCCTATCGGCAACTATATCTGAAATGCCTATCGACACCTATATTTAAAATACCTATCGGCAAACATATCTGAAATGCCTATCGACACCTATATTTGAAATACCTATCGGCTTCTATATCTGAAATGCCTATCGGCACCTATTTTTAAAATGCCAATCAGTAACTATATCTGAAATGCCTATCGGCACCTATATCTGAAATGCCTATCGGCACCAATTTTTGAAATGCCTATTGGAAACTACATTTGGAATGCCTATCAGCACCTATATTTGAAATGCCTATCGGCAACCATATCTGGAATGCCTATCGGCACCTATATTTGAAATGCCTATCGGCTTCTATATCTGAAATGCCTATCGGCACCTATTTTTAACCCTTAAGCGGAGAGGTACAAGTTTTTGTACACTAGCGGAGAGGTGCGGTCATTTTGACGTACACATAAATAGTGCTATTTAAGAAAAAAATGGGTTGCTTAAATGTTTTTAATGTATTATAGACAAACAGTTATTATATCTTAAATATGTTTATTTAAAAAAAGATACATATTTTCTTAATTTAGTACAAACATGGTTTAAATTACTTCATACATAACACAAATAGGTATATTCTTTTAGATACATATTTTTTTTCTTAATGATTAATAATAACTATTAAAATATAATAAAAAACAAAACAACTATATCCAACTAAAATGATATTGCATAATAAAAAAAATAAAATCATATATAATAAAAAACCACACTACACGAATATTCACATATTGGATGCACAATCGACACATATACTTTTCTCGTGCATTCGGCACATGCAGCCCTTTTGCACACCAGGCAGAGATGACCAGCTTTTCTTTTTTTTTGAGGAGGGCATAGATACGATTTTTTCCATAAAATGATTTTTTTTTATATATGGTGGTGTTGATCCAATAGAATGTCACAGTAAAGGAAGATTTGGTTTGAGGATCATAAATAAATAAGCTTTACCAAATTTTCGCTAATGGCCAACGTTTCGAGAATTATATTCACATCATCATTTTTTTTACTACGAGATTCCTGTTCATCCTCCTGTTCGTCGTCTGATAACTCAGAGTCACTTTCATCTGCTAAATCTTCGTCACAGCTATCTCCATCGCTATCTATGGTTTTGTCGATATATTTGTCATAGCTTTCGTCTTCTTCCAAAAACCAAGACAAAACTGTTGACTCAAAGTCATCATCCAAAACTGACACTCTTTTTGAAGGGCCTGGAACACCAGCCATTATAATTCTTAACAGTGACTAGACAGAATCACATGCGAAACTTGTAACGTTAGTGGAGACGTGCAGTCAATTTGACCGCTCAAAAACTTTTCTAGCTCGTAAATCCCACAATATTGAAAATAACGTGCTGCCGTCGTGAACATAACTGAAGTACTGATTGATTTAAAGGTAGATAGACGGATAGTGCGCTAAAAGCTAAGGGTGGGGAGTTACCGACAATTTAAGATTCGATGCGGTCATTTTGACCTCACCTCTCCGCTTAAGGGTTAAAATGCCAATCGGCAACTATATCTGAAATGCCTATCGGCACCTATATCTGAAATGCCTATCGGCACCAATTTTTGAATTGCCTATCGGAAACTACATCTGAAATGCCTATCAGCACCTATATTTGAAATGCCTATCGGCAACCATATCTGGAATGCTTATCGGCACCTCTATTTGAAATGCCTATCGGCTTCTATATCTGAAATGCCTATCGGCACCTATTTTTAAAATGCCAATCGGCCACTATATCTGAAATGCCTATCAGCACTTATATCTGAAATGCCTATCGGCACCTATTTTTGAAATGCCTATCGGAAAATACATCTGGAATACCTATCAGCACCTATATTTGAAATGCCTATCGGCAACCATATCTGAGATGCCTATCGGCACCTATATTTGAAATGCCTATCGGCTTCTATATCTGAAATGCCTATCGGCACCTATTTTTAAAATGCCAATCGGCAACTATATCTGAAATGCCTATCGGCACCTATATCTGAAATGCCTATCGGCACCTATATTTGAAATGCCTATCGGCAACCATATCTGGAATGCCTATCGGCACTTATATTTGAAATGCCTATCGGCTTCTATATCTGAAATGCCTAACGGCACCTATTTTTAAAATGCCAATTGGCAACTATATCTGAAATGCCTATCGGCACCTATATCTGAAATGCCTATCGGCACCTATTTTTGAAATGCCAATCGGAAACTACATCTGAAATGCCTATCGGCACGTATATTTGAAATGCCTATCGGCTTCTATATCTGAAATGCCTATCGGCACCTATTTTTAAAATGCAAATCGGCCACTATATCTGAAATGCCTATCAGAACCTATATCTGAAATGCCTATCGGCACCTATTTTTGAAATGCTTATCGGAAACTACATCTGAAATGCTTATCAGCACCTATATTTGAAATGCCTATCGGCAACCATATTTGGAATGCCTATCGGCACCTATATTTGAAATGCCTATCGGCTTCTATATCTGAAAGGCCTATCGGCACCTATTTTTAAAATGCCAATTGGCAACTATATCTGAAATGCCTATCGGCACCTATATTAGAAATGCCTATTGGCACCTATTTTTGAAATGCCTATCGGAAACTACATCTAAAATGCCTATCAGCACCTATATTTGAAATGCCTATCGGCAACCATATCTGGAATGCCTATCGGCACCTATATTTTAAATGCCTATCGGCAACTATATCTGATATGCCTACCGGCACCTGTATCTGAAATGCCTATCGGCACCTATTTTTGAAATGTCTATCGGAAACTACATCTGAAATGCCTATCTGTACCTATATTTGAAATGCCTATCGGCAACCATATCTGGAATATCTATCGGCACCTATATTTGAAATGCCTATCGGCTTCTATATCTGAAATGCTTATCGGCACCCATTTTTAAAATGCTAACGGGCAAGTATATCTGAAATGCCTATCGGCACCTATATCTGAAATGCCTATCGGCACCTATTTTTGAAATGCCTATCGGTAACTACATCTGAAATGCCTATCAGCAACTATATTTGAAATGCCTATCGGCAACTAAATCTGAAATGCCTATCGGCACCTATATCTGAAATGCCTTTCGGCATTTATATCTGAAATGCCTAGCGGCACCTATATTTGAAATGCCTATCGGCACCTATTTTTGAAATGCCTATCGGTAACTACATCTGAAATGCTTAACAGCACCTATATTTGAAATGCCTATCGGCAACTATATCTGAAATGCCTATCGACACCTATATTTAAAATACCTATCGGCAAACATATCTGAAATGCCTATCGACACCTATATTTGAAATACCTATCGGCTTCTATATCTGAAATGCCTATCGGCACCTATTTTTAAAATGCCAATCAGTAACTATATCTGAAATGCCTATCGGCACCTATATCTGAAATGCCTATCGGCACCAATTTTTGAAATGCCTATTGGAAACTACATTTGGAATGCCTATCAGCACCTATATTTGAAATGCCTATCGGCAACCATATCTGGAATGCCTATCGGCACCTATATTTGAAATGCCTATCGGCTTCTATATCTGAAATGCCTATCGGCACCTATTTTTAAAATGCCAATCGGCAACTATATCTGTAATGCCTATCGGCACCTATATCTGAAATGCCTATCGGCACCTATTTTTGAAATGCCTATCGGAAACTACATCTGAAATGCCTATCAGCACCTATATTTGAAATGCCTATCTGCAACCATACATCAAATGCCTATCGACACCTATATTTGAAATACCTATCGGCTTCTATATCTGAAATGCCTATCGGCACCTATTTTTAAAATGCCAATCGGCAACTATATCTGAAATGCCTATCGGCACCTATATCTGAAATGCCTATCGGCACCAATTTTTGAATTGCCTATCGGAAACTACATCTGAAATGCCTATCAGCACCTATATTTGAAATGCCTATCGGCAACCATATCTGGAATGCTTATCGGCACCTATATTTGAAATGCCTATCGGCTTCTATATCTGAAATGCCTATCGGCACCTATTTTTAAAATGCCAATCGGCCACTATATCTGAAATGCCTATCAGCACTTATATCTGAAATGCCTATCGGCACCTATTTTTGAAATGCCTATCGGAAAATACATCTGAAATACCTATCAGCACCTATATTTGAAATGCCTATCGGCAACCATATCTGAGATGCCTATCGGCACCTATATTTGAAATGCCTATCGGCTTCTATATCTGAAATGCCTATCGGCACCTATTTTTAAAATGCCAATCGGCAACTATATCTGAAATGCCTATCGGCATCTATATCTGAAATGCCTATCGGCACCTATATTTGAAATGCCTATCGGCAACCATATCTGGAATGCCTATCGGCACTTATATTTGAAATGCCTATCGGCTTCTATATCTGAAATGCCTAACGGCACCTATTTTTAAAATGCCAATTGGCAACTATATCTGAAATGCCTATCGGCACCTATATCTGAAATGCCTATCGGCACCTATTTTTGAAATGCCAATCGGAAACTACATCTGAAATGCCTATCAGCACCTATATTTGAAATGCCTATCGGCAACCATATCTAGGATGCCTATCGGCACCTATATTTGAAATGCCTATCGGCTTCTATATCTGAAATGCCTATCGGCACCTATTTTTAAAATGCCAATCGGCAACTATATCTGAAATGCCTATCGGCACCTATATCTGAAGTGCCTATCGGCACATATTTTTGTAATGCCTATCGGAAACTACATCTGAAATGCCTATCAGCACCTATATTTGAAATGCCTATCGGCTTCTATATCTGAAATGCCTATCGACACCTATTTTTAAAATGCGAATCGGCAACTATATCTTAAATGCCTATCGGCACCTATTTTTGAAATGCCTATCGGAAACTACATCTGAAATGCCTATCGGCACCTATTTTTAAAACGCCAATCGGCAACTATATCTGAAATGCCTATCGGCACCTATATCTGAAATGCCTATCGGCACCTATTTTTGAAATGCCAATCGGAAACTACATCTGAAATGCCTATCAGCACCTATATTTGAAATGCCTATCGGCTTTTATATCTGAAATGCCTATCGACACCTATTTTTAAAATGCGAATCGGCAACTATATCTTAAATGCCTATCGGCACCTATTTTTGAAATGCCTATCGGAAACTACATCTGAAATGCCTATCTGCACCTATATTTGAAATGCCTATCGGCAACCATATCTGGAATATCTATCGGCAACTATATTTGAAATGCCTATCGGCTTCTATATCTGAAATGCCTATCGGCACCTATATCTGAAATGCCTATCGGCAACTATTTTTGAAATGCCTATCGAAAACTACATCTGAAATGCCTATCAGCACCTATATTTGAAATGCCTATCGGCAACCATATCTGAAATGCCTATCGGCACCTATATTTTAAAATGCCAATCGTTAACTATATCTGAAATGCCTATCAGCACCTATATTTGAAATGCCTATCGGCAACCATATCTGGAATGCCTATCGGCACCTATATTTGAAAGGCCTATCGGCTTCTATATCTGAAATGCCTATCGGCACCTATTTTTAAAATGCCAATCGGCAACTATATCTGAAATGCCTAACGGCACCTATATCTGAAATGCCTTTTGGCACCTATTTTTGAAATGCCTATCGGAAACTACATCTGAAATGCTTATCAGCACCTATATTTGAAATGCCTATCGGCAACCATATCTGGAATGCCTATCGGCACCTATATTTGAAATGCCTATCGGCTTCTATATCTGAAATGCCTATCGGCACCTATTATTAAAATGCTAATCGGCAACTATATCTGAAATGCCTATCGGCACCTATACCTGAAATGCCTATCGGCACCAATTTTTGAAATGCCTATCGAAAACTACATCTGAAATGCCTATCTGCTCCTATATTTGAAATGCCTATCGGCAACCATATCTGAAATGCCTATCGACACCTATATTTGAAATACCTATCGGCTTCTATATCTGAAATGCCTATAGGCACCTATTTTTAAAATGCCAATCGGCATCTATATCTGTAATGCCTATCGGCACCTATATCTGAAATGCCTTTCGGCCTTTATATCTGAAATGCCTATCGACACTTATATTTGAAATGCCTATCGGCACCTATATTTTAAATGCCTATCGGCAACTATATCTGATATGCCTATCGGCACCTATATCTGAAATGCCTATCGGCACCTATTTTTCAAATGCCTATCGGAAACTACATCTAAAATGCTCATCGGCACCTATCTTTGAAATGCCAATCGGCAACTATATCTGAAATGCCTATCGACACCTATTTTTAAAATGCCAATTGGCAACTATATCTGAAATGCCTATCGGTACCTATATCTGAAATGCCTATCGGTACCTATTTTTGAAATGCCTATCGGAAACTACATCTAAAATTCCTATCAGCACTTATATTTGAAATGCCTATCGGCAACCATATCTGGAATGCCTATCGGCACCTATATTAGAAATGCCTATCGGCTTCTATATCTAAAATGCCTATCGGCACCTATTTTTAAAATGCCAATCGGCAACTATATCTGACATGCCTATCGGCACCTATATTTGAAATACCTATCGGCTTCTATATCTAAAATGCCTATCGGCACCTATTTTGTAAATGCCAATCGGCAACTATATCTCTAATGCCTATCGGCACCTATATCTGAAATGCCTATCGGCACCAATTTTTGAAATGCCTATCGGAAACCACATCTGAAATGCCTATCAGCACCTATATTTGAAATGCCTATCGGTAACCATATCTGGAATGCCTATCGGCACCTATTTTTGAAATGCCTATCGGAAAGTACATCTGAAATGCCTCTCAGCACCTATATTTGAAATGCCTATCGGCAACCATATCTGAAATGCCTATCGACACCTATATTTGAAATACCTATCGGCTTCTATATCTGAAATGCCTATCGCCACCTATTTTTAAAATGCCAATCAGCAACTATATCTGAAATGCCTATCGGCACCTATATCTGAAATGCCTATCGGCACCAATTTTTGAAATGCCTATCGGAAACTACATCTGAAATGCCTATCAGCACCTATATTTGAAATGCCTATTGGCAACCATATCTGGAATGCTTATCGGCACCTATATTTGAAATGCCTATCGGCTTCTATATCTGAAATGCCTTCTGGCACCTATTTTTAAAATGCCAATCGGCAACTATATCTGAAATGCCTATCGGCACCTATATCTGAAATGCCTATCGGCTTCTATATCTGAAATGCCTATCGGCACCTATTTTTAAAATGCCAATTGGCAACTATATCTGAAATGCCTTTCGGCACCTATATCTGAAATGCCTATCGGCACCTATTTTTGAAATGCCTATCGGAAACTACATCTGAAATGCCTATCAGCACCTATATTTGAAATGCCTATCGGCAACCATATCTGGAATGCCTATCGGCACCTATATTTGAAATGCCTATCGGCTTCTATATCTGAAATGCCTAACGGCACCTATTTTTAAAATGCCAATCGGCAACTATATCTGAAATGCCTATCGGCACCTATATCTGAAATGCCTATTGGCACCTATTTTTGAAATGCCTATCAGGAACTACATCTGATATGCCTATCAGCACCTATATTTGAAATGCCTATCGGCAACCATATCCGGAATGCCTATCGGCACCTATATTTGAAATGCCTATCGGCTTCTATATCTGAAATGCCTGTCGGCACCTATTTTTAAAATGCCAATCGGCAACTATATCTGTAATGCCTATCGGCACCTATATCAGAAATGCCTATCGGCACCTATTTTTGAAATGCCTATCGAAAACTACATCTGAAATGCCTATCAGCACCTATATTTGAAATGCCTATCGGCAACCATATCTGGAATGCCTATCGGCACCTATATTTGAAATGCCTATCGGCTTCTATATCTGAAATGCCTAACGGCACCTATTTTTAAAATGCCAATCGGCAACTATATCTGAAATGCCTATCGGCACCTATATCTGAAATGCCTATCGGGCAACTATTTTTGAAATGCCTATCGGAAAATACATCTGAAATGCCTATCAGCACATATATTTGAAATGCCTATCGGCACCTATATTTGAAATGCCTATCGGCTTCTATATCTGAAATGCCTGTCGGCACCTATTTTTAAAATGCCAATCGGCAACTATATCTGTAATGCCTATCGGCACCTATATCAGAAATGCCTATCGGCACCTATTTTTGAAATGCCTATCGAAAACTACATCTGAAATGCCTATCAGCACCTATATTTGAAATGCCTATCGGCAACCATATCCGGAATGCCTATCGGCACCTATATTTGAAATGCCTATCGGCTTCTATATCTGAAATGCCTATCGGCACCTATTTTTAAAATGCCAATCGGCAACTATATCTGAAATGCCCATTAGCACCTATATCTGAAATGCCAATCAGCATCAATTTTTGAAATGCCTATCGGAAACTACATCTAAAAAACCTATCAGCACCTATTTTTGAAATGCCTATCGGCAACCATATCTGGAATGCCTATCGGCACCTATATTTGAAATGCCTATCGGCTTCTATATCTGAAATGCCTATCGGCACCAATTTTTAAAATGCCAATTGGCAACTATATCTGAAATGCCTATCGGCACCTATATCTGAAATGCCTATCGGCACCTATTTTTAAAATGCCAATCTGCAACTATACCTGAAATGCCTATCGGCACCTACATCTGAAATGCCTATCGGCACCTATTTTTAAAATGCCTATCGGAAACTACATCTGAAATGCCTATCAGCACCTATATTTGAAATGCCTATCGGCAACCATATCTGAAATGCCTATCGACACCTATATTTGAAATACCTATCGGCTTCTATATCTGAAATGCCTATCGGCACCTATTTTTAAAATGCCAATCGGTAACTATATCTGAAATGCCCATCATCACCTATATCTGAAATGCCTATCGGTACCTATTTTTGAAATGCCTATCGGAAACTACATCTGAAATGCCTATCAGCACTTATATTTGAAATGCCTATCGGCAACCATATCTGGAATGCCTATGGGCACCTATATTTGAAATGCCTATCGGCTTCTATATCTGAAATGCCTATCGGCACCTATTTTTAAAATGCCAATCGGCAACTATATCTGAAATGCCTATCGGCACCTATATCTGAAATACCTATCAGCACTTATATTTGAAATGCCTATCGGCAACCATATCTGGAATGCCTATCGTCACCTATTTTTGAAATGCCTATCGGAAACTTCATCTAAAATGCCTATCGGCACCTATTTTCAAAATGCCAATCGGCAACTATATCTGAAATGCCTATCAGCACCTATATCTGAAATGCCTATCGGCACCAATTTTTGAAATGCCTATCGGAAACTACATCTGAAATGCCCAACAGCACCTATATTTGAAATGCCTATCGGCAACCATACCTGGAATGCCTATCGGCACCTATATTTGAAATGCCTATCGGCTTCTATATCTGAAATGCCTATCGGCACCTATTTTTAAAATGCCAATCGGCAACTATATCTGAAATGCCTATCGGCACCTATATCTGAAATGCCTATCAGCACTTATATTTGAAATGCCTATCGGCAACCATATCTGGAATGCCTATGGGCACCTATATTTGAAATGCCTATCGGCTTCTATATCTGAAATGCCTATCGGCACCTATTTTTGAAATGCCTTTCGGAATCTAAATCTGAATTGCCTATCTGCTCCTATATTTGAATTGCCTATCGGCAACCATATCTGAAATGCCTATCGGCACCTATATTTGAAATACCTATCGGCTTCTATATCTGAAATGCCTATCGGCACCTGTTTTTAAAATGCCAATCGGCAACTATATCTGAAATGCCTATCGGCACCTATATCTGAAATGCCTATCGGCATCAATTTTTGAAATGCCTATCGGAAACTACATCTAAAATGCCTATTAGCACCTCTATTTGAAATGCCTATCGGCAACCATATCTGGAATGCCTATCGGCACCTATATTTGAAATGCCTATCAGCAACCATATCTGGAATGCTTATCGGCACCTATATTTGAAATGCGTATCGGCTTCTATATCTGAAATGCCTATCGGCACCTATTTTTAAAATGCCAATCGGCAACTATATATGAAATGCCTATCGGCACCTATATCTGGAATGCCTATCGGCACGTATTTTTGAAATGCCTATCGCTTCTATATCTGAAATGCCTATCGGCACCTATTTTTGAAATGCCAATCGGCAACTATATCTGTAATGCCTGTCGGCACCTATATCTGAAATACCTATCGGCACCTATGTTTGAAATGCCTATCGGAAACCACATCTGAAATGCCTATCAGCACCAATATTTGAAATGCCTATCGGCAACCATATCTGGAATGCCTATCGGCACCTATATTTGAAATGCCTATCGGCTTCTATATCTGAAATGCCTATCGGCACCTATTTTTGAAATGCCTATCGGAAACTTCATCTAAAATGCCTATCGGCACCTATTTTCAAAATGCATTTCAGATATGGTTGCCGATAGGCATTTCAAATATAGAAGCAGATAGGCATTTCAGATGTAGTTTCCGA
Organism: Venustoraphidia nigricollis; assembly: GCA_034508555.1. Classification (NCBI taxonomy): domain Eukaryota; kingdom Metazoa; phylum Arthropoda; class Insecta; order Raphidioptera; family Raphidiidae; genus Venustoraphidia; species Venustoraphidia nigricollis. The sequence continues at coordinate 18,551 of JAVRKA010000324.1, forward strand.
AAGGCATTTCAAAAATGGGTGCCGATAGGCATTTCAGATATAGGTGCCGTTAGGCATTTTAGATATAGTTGCCGATTGGCATTTAAAAAATAGGTGCCGATATTCATTTTAGATATAGAAGCCGATAGGCATTTCAAATATAGGTGCCGATAGGCATTCCAGATATGGTTGCCGATAGGCATTTCAAATATAAGTGCTTATAGGCATTTCAGATGTAGTTTCCGATAGGCATTTCAAAAATAGGTGCCGATAGGCATTTCAGATATAGGTGCCGATAGGCATTTCAGATATAGAAGCCGATTGGCATTTTAAAAATAGGTGCCCATAGGCATTTCAGATATAGAAGCCGATAGGCATTTCAAATATAGGTGCCGATAGGCATTCCAGATATGGTTGCCGATAGGCATTTGAAATATAGGTGCTGATAGGCATTTCAGATGTAGTTTCCGATAGGCATTTCAAAAATTGGTGCCGATAGGCATTTCAGATATAGGTGCCGATAGGCATTTTAGATATAGTTGCCGATTGGAATTTTTAAAACAGGTGCCGATACTCATTTCAGATATAGAAGCCGATAGGTATTTCAAATATAGGTGTCGATAGGCATTTCAGATATGGTTGCCGATAGGCAATTCAAATATAGGAGCAGATAGGCATTTCAGATTTAGTTTCCGAAAGGCATTTCAAAAATAGGTGCCGATAGGCATTTCAGATATAGGTGCCGATAGGCATTTCAGATATAGTTGCCGATTGGCATTTTAAAAATAGGTGCCGATAGGCATTTCAGATATAGAAGCCGATAGGCATTTCAAATATAGGTGCCCATAGGCATTCCAGATATGGTTGCCGATAGGCATTTCAAATATAAGTGCTGATAGGCATTTCAGATGTAGTTTCCGATAGGCATTTAAAAAATAGGTACCGGTAGGCATTTCAGATATAGGTGCCGATAGGCATTTCAGATATAGTTGCCAATTGGCATTTTAAAAATAGGTGTCGATAGTCATTTCAGATATAGAAGCCGATAGGCATTTCAAATATATGTGCCGATAGGCATTCCAGATATGGTTGCCGATAGGCATTTCAAAAATAGGTGCTGTTAGGCATTTCAGATGTAGTTTCCGATAGGCATTTCAAAAATTGGTGCCGATAGGCATTTCAGATATAGGTGCCGATAGGCATTTCAGATATAGTTGCCGATTGGCATTTTAAAAATAGGTGCCGATAGGCATTTTAGATGAAGTTTCCGATAGGCATTTCAAAAATAGGTGCCGATAGGCATTTCAGATATAGGTGCCGATAGGCATATCAGATATAGTTGCCGATAGGCATTTAAAATATAGGTGCCGATAGGCATTCCAGATATGGTTGCCGATAGGCATTTCAAATATAGGTGCTGATAGTCATTTCAAATGTAGTTTCCGATAGGCATTTCAAAAATAGGTGCCGATAGGCATTTCAGATATAGGTGCCGATAGGCATTTCAGATATAGAAACCGATTGGCATTTTAAAAATAGGTGCCAATAGGCATTTCAGATATAGAAGCCGATAGGCATTTCAAATATAGGTGCCGATAGGCATTCCAGATATGGTTGCCGATAGGCATTTCAAATATAGGTGCTGATAGGCATTTTAGATGTAGTTTCCGATAGGCATTTCAAAAATTGGTGCCGATAGGCATTTCAGATATAGGTGCCGATAGGCATTTCAGATATAAATGTCGAAAGGCATTTCAGATATAGGTGCCGATAGGCATTTCTGATGTGGTTGCCGATAGGCATTTCAAATATAGGTGCTGACAGGCATTTCAGATGTAGTTTTCGATAGGTATTTCAAAAATAGGTACCGATAGGCATTTCAGATATAGGTGCAGATAGGCACTTCAGATATAGTTGCCGATTGGCATTTTAAAAATAGGTGCCGATAGCATTTCAGACATAGAAGCCGATAGGCATTTCAAATATAGGTGCCGATAGGCATTCCAGATATGGTTGCCGATAGGCATTTCAAATATTGGTGCTGATAGGCATTTCAGATGTAGTTTCCGATAGGCATTTCAAACATAGGTGCCGATAGGCATTACAGATATAGGTGCCGATAGGCATTACAGATATAGTTGCCGATTGGCATTTTAAAAATAGGTGCCGATAGGCATTTCAGATATAGAAGCGATAGGCATTTCAAATATAGGTCCCGATAAGCATTCCAGATATGGTTGCCGATAGGCATTTCAAATATAGGTGCTGATAGGCATTTCAGATATAGTTTCCGATAGGCATTTCAAAAATAGGTGCCGATAAGCATTCCAGATATAGGTGCCGATAGGCATTTCAGATATAGTTGCCGATTGGCATTTTAAAAATAGGTGCCGATAGGCATTTCAGATATAGAAGCCGATAGGCATTTCAAATATAGGTGCCGATAAGCATTCCAGATATGGTTGCCGATAGGCATTTCAAATATAGGTGCTGATAGGCATTTCAGATGTAGTTTCCGATAGGCATTTCAAAAATTGGTGCCGATAGGCATTTCAGATATAGGTGCCGATAGGCATTTCAGATATAGGTGCTGATAGGCATTTCAGATATAGTAGCCGATTATCATTTTAAAAATAGGTGCCGATAGGCATTTCAGATATAGAAGCCGATAGGTATTTTAAATATAGGTGTCGATAGGCATTTCAGATATGGTTGCCGATAGGCATTTCAAATATAGGTTCTGATAGGCATTTTAGATGTAGTTTCCGATAGGCATTTCAAAAATAGGTGCCGATAGGCATTTCAGATATAGGTGCCGATAGGCATTTCAAATATAGTTGCCGATTGGCATTTTAAAAATAGGTGCCGATAGGCATTTCAGATATAGAAGCCGATAGGCATTTCAAGTATAGGTGCCGATAGGCATTCCAGATATGGTTGCCGATAGGCATTTCAAATATAGGTGCTGATAGGCATTTCAGATATAGAAGCCGATAGGTATTTCAAATATAGGTGTCGATAGGTATTTTAGATATGGTTGCCGATAGGCATTTCAAATATAGGCGCTGATAGGCATTTCAGTTGTGGTTTCCGATAGGCATTTCAAAAATAGGTGCCGATAGGCATTTTAGATATAGGTGCCGATAGGCATTTCAGATATAGTTGCCGATTGGCATTTTAAAAATAGGTGCCGATAGGCATTTCAGATATAGGTGCCGATAGGCATTTCAGATATAGTTGCCGATTGGCATTTTAAAAATAGGTGCCGATAGGCATTTCAGATATAGAAGCCGATAGGTATTTCAAATATAGGTGTCGATAGGCATTTTAGATATGGTTGCCGATAGGCATTTCAAATATAGGTGCTGATAGGCATTTCAGTTGTGGTTTCCGATAGGCATTTCAAAAATAGGTGCCGATAGGCATTTCAGATATAGGTGCCGATAGGCATTTCAGATATAGTTGCCGATTGGCATTTCAAAAATAGGTGCCGATAGGCATTTCAGATATAGGTGCCGTTAGGCATTTCAGATATAGTTGCCGATTGGCCTTTTAAAAACAGATGCCGATAGGCATTTCAGATATAGATGCCGATAGGTATTTCAAATATAGGTGTCGATAGGCATTTTAGATATGGTTGCCGATAGGCATTTCAAATATAGGAGCAGATAGGCATTTCAGATGTAGTTTCCGAAAGGCATTTCAAAAATAGATGCCGATAGGCATTTTAGATATAGGTGCCGATAGGCATTTCAGATATAGTTGCCGATTGGTATTTTAAAAATAGGTGCCGATAGGCATTTCAGATATAGGTGCCGATAGGCATTTCAGATATAGTTGCCGATTGGCATTTTAAAAATAGGTGCCGATAGGCATTTCAGATATAGGTGCCGATAGGCATTTCAGATATAGAAGCCGATTGGCATTTTAAAAATAGGTGCCGATAGGCATTTCAGATATAGAAGCCGATAGGCATTTCAAATATAGGTGCCGATAGGCATTCCAGATATGGTTGCCGATAGGCATTTCAAATATAGGTGCTGATAGGCATTTCAGATGTAGTTTCCGATAGGCATTTCAAAAATTGGTGCCGATAGGCATTTCAGATATAGGTGCCGATAGGCATTTCAGATATAGTTGCCGATTGGTATTTTAAAAATAGGTGCCGATAGGCATTTCAGATATAGAAGCCGATAGGTATTTCAAATATAGGTGTCGATAGGCATTTTAGATATGGTTGCCGATAGGCATTTCAAATATAGGCGCTGATAGGCATTTCAGTTGTGGTTTCCGATAGGCATTTCAAAAATAGGTGCCGATAGGCATTTTAGATATAGGTGCTGATAGGCATTTCAGATATAGTTGCCGATTGGCATTTTAAAAATAGGTGCCGATAGGCATTTCAGATATAGGTGCCGATAGGCATTTCAGATATAGTTGCCGATTGGCATTTTAAAAATAGGTGCCGATAGGCATTTCAGATATAGAAGCCGAAAGGTATTTCAAATATAGGTGTCGATAGGCATTTTAGATATGGTTGCCGATAGGCATTTCAAATATAGGTGCTGATAGGCACTTCAGTTGTGGTTTCCGATAGGCATTTCAAAAATAGGTGCCGATAGGCATTTCAGATATAGGTGCCGATAGGCATTTCAGATATAGTTGCCGATTGGCATTTTAAAAATAGGTGCCGATAGGCATTTCAGATATAGAAGCCGATAGGTATTTCAAATATAGGTGTCGATAGGCATTTCAGATATGGTTGCCGATAGGCATTTCAAATATAGGTGCTGATAGGCATTTCAGATATGGTTGCCGATAGGCATTTCAAAAATAGGTGCCGATAGGCATTTTAGATATAGAAGCCGATAAGCATTTAAAAATAGGTGCCGATAGGCATTCCAGATATGGTTGCCGATAGGCATTTCAAATATAGGTGCTGATAGGCATTTCAAATGTAGTTTCCGATAGGCATTTCCAAAATTGGTGCCGATAGGCATTTCACATATAGGTGCCGATAGGCATTTCAGATATAGTTGCCGATTGGCATTTTAAAAATAGGTGCCGATAGGCATTTTAGATGTAGTTTCCGATAGGCATTACAAAAATAGGTGCCGATAGGCATTTCAGATATAGATGCCGATAGGCATATCAGATATAGTTGCCCATAGGCATTTAAAATATAGGTGCCGATAGGCATTTCAAATATAGGTGTCGATAGACATTTCAGATATAAATGCCGAAAGGCATTTCGGATATAGGTGCCGATAGGCATTTCTGATGTGGTTGCAGATAGGCATTTCAAATATAGGTGCTGATAGGCATTTCAGATGTAGTTTTCGATAGGTATTTCAAAAATAGGTACCGATAGGCATTTCAAATGTAGGTGCCGATAGGCACTTCAGATATAGTTGCCGATTGGCATTTTAAAAATAGGTGCCGATAGGCATTTCAGATATAGAAGCCGATAGGCATTTCAAATATAGGTGCCGATAGGCATTCCAGATATGGTTGCCGATAGGCATTTCAAATATAGGTGCTGATAGGCATTTCAAATGTAGTTTCCGATAGGCATTTCAAAAATTGGTGCCGATAGGCATTTCAGATAAAGGTGCCGATAGGCATTTCAGATATAGAAGCCGATTGGCATTTTAAAAATAGGTGCCGATAGGCATTTCAGATATAGAAGCCGATAGGCATTTCAAATATAGGTGCCGATAGGCATTCCAGATATGGTTGCCGATAGGCATTTCAAATATAGGTGCTGATAGGCATTTCAGATGTAGTTTCCGATAGGCATTTCAAAAATAGGTGCCGATAGGCATTTAAGATATAGGTGCCGAAAGGCATTTCAGATGTAGTTGCCAATTGGCACTTTAAAAATAGGTGCCGATAGGAATTTCAGATATAGAAGCCGATAGGCATTTCAAATATAGGTGCCGATAGGCATTTCAGATATAGATGCCGATAGGCATTTCAAGTATAGGTGCCGATAGGCATTCCAGATATGGTTGCCGATAGGCATTTCAAATATAGGTGCCGATAGGCATTTCAGATATAGAAGCCTATAGGCATTTCAAGTATAGGTGCCGATAGGCATTCCAGATATGGTTGCCGATAGGCATTTCAAATATAGGTGCTGATAGGCATTTCAGATGTAGTTTCCGATAGGCATTTCAAAAATAGGTGCCGATAGGCATTTAAGATATAGGTGCCGAAAGGCATTTCAGATATAGTTGCCAATTGGCACTTTAAAAATAGGTGCCGATAGGAATTTCAGATATAGAAGCCGATAGGCATTTTAATTATAGGTGCCGATAGGCATTTCAGATATAGAAGCCGATAGGCATTTAAAGTATAGGTGCCGATAGGCATTCCAGATATGGTTGCCGATAGGCATTTCAAATATAGGTGCTGATAGGCATTTAAGATGTAGTTTCCGATAGGCATTTTAAAATAGGTGCCGATAGGCATTTCAGATATAGGTGCCGATAGACATTTCAGATATAGTGGCCGATTGGCATATTAAAAATAGGTGTCGATAGGCATTTCAGATATAGAAGCCGATAGGCATTTTAAATATAGGTGCCGATAGGCATTCCAGATATAGTTGCCGATTGGCATTTTAAAAATAGGTGCCGATAGGCATTTCAGATATAGAAGCCGATATGTATTTCAAATATAGGTGTCGATAGGCATTTCAGATATGGTTGCCGATAGGCATTTCAAATATAGGTGCTGATAGGCATTTCAGATGTGGTTTCCGATAGGCATTTCAAAAATATGTACCGATAGGCATTTCAGATATAGGTGCCGATAGGCATTTCAGATATAGTTGCCGATTGGCATTTTATAAATAGGTGCCGATAGGCATTTCAGATATAGAAGCCGATATGTATTTCAAATATAGGTGTCGATAGGCATTTCAGATATGGTTGCAGATAGGCATTTCAAATATAGGTGCTGATAGGCATTTCAGATGTAGTTTCCGATAGGCATTTCAAAAATTGGTGCCGATAGGCATTTTAGACATAGGTGCCGATAGGCATTTCAGATATAGTTGCCGATTAACATTTTAAAAATAGGTGCCGATAGGCATTTTAGATGTAGTTTACGATAAGCATTTCAAAAATAGGTGCTGATAGGCATTTCAGATAAAGGTGCCGATAGGCATATCAGATATAGTTGCCGATAGGCATTTAAAATATAGGTGCCGATAGGCATTTCAAATATAGGTGTCGATAGGCATTTCAGATATAAATGCCGAAAGGCATTTTGGATATAGGTGCCGATAGGCATTTTTGATGTGGTTGCCGATAGGCATTTCAAATATAGGTGCTGATAGGCATTTCAGATGTAGTTTTCGATAGGCATTTCAAAAATAGGTGCCGATAGGCATTTCAGATATAGGTGCCGATAGGCATTTCAGATATAGTTGCCAATTGGCATTTTAAAAATAGGTGCCGATAGGCATTTCAGATATAGAAGCTGATAGGCATTTCAAATATAGGTGCCGATAGGCATTCCAGATATGGTTTCCGATAGGCATTTCAAATATAGTTGCTAATAGGCATTTTAGATGTAGTTTTCGATAGGCATTTCAAAAATTGATGCCGATAGGCATTTCAGATATAGGTGCCGATAGGCATTTCAGATATAGTTGCCGATTGGCATTTTAAAAACAGGTGCCGATAGGCATTTCAGATATGGTTGCCGATAGGCAATTCAAATATGGGAGCAGATAGGCATTTCAGATTTAGTTTCCGAAAGGCATTTCAAAAATAGGTGCCGATAGGCATTTCAGATATAGGTGCCGATAGGCATTTCAGATATAGTTGCCGATTGGCATTTTAAAAATAGGTGCCGATAGGCATTTCAGATATAGAAGCCGATAGGCATTTCAAATATAGGTGCCCATAGGCATTCCAGATATGGTTGCCGATAGGCATTTCAAATATAAGTGCTGATAGGCATTTCAGTTGTAGTTTCCGATAGGCATTTCAAAAATAGGTACCGATAGGCATTTCAGATATAGGTGCCGATAGGCATTTCAGATATAGGTGCCGATAGGCATTTCAGATATGGTGGCCGATAGGCAATTCAAATATAGGAGCAGATAGGCATTTCAGATTTAGATTCCGAAAGACATTTCAAAAATAGGTGCCGATAGGCATTTCAGATATAGGTGCCGATAGGCATTTCAGATATAGTTGCCGATTGGCATTTTAAAAATAGGTGCCGATAGGCATTTCAGATATAGGAGCCGATAGGCATTTCAAATATAGGTTCATATAGGCATTCCAGATATAGTTGCCGATAGGCATTTCAAATATAAGTGCTGATAGGCATTTCAGATATAGGTGCCGATAGGCATTTCAGATATAGTTGCCGTTTGGCATTTTAAAAATAGGTGCCGATAGGCATTTCAGATATAGGTGCCGATAGGCATTTCAGATATAGGTGCCGATAGGCATTTCAGATATAGTTGCCGATTGGCATTTTAAAAATAGGTGCCGATAGGCATTTCAGATATAGAAGCCGATAGGTATTTCAAATATAGGTGTCGATAGGCATTTTAGATATGGTTGCCGATAGGCATTTCAAATATAGGTGCTGATAGGCATTTCAGTTGTGGTTTCCGATAGGCATTTCAAAAATAGGTGCCGATAGGCATTTAGGATATAGTTGCCGATTGGCATTTTAAAAATAGGTGCCGATAGGCATTTCTGATATAGAAGCCGATAGGTATTTCAAATATAGGTGTCGATAGGCATTTCAGATATGGTTGCGATAGGCATTTCAAATATAGGTGCTGATAAGCATTTCAGATATGGTTGACGATAGGCATTTCGAATATAGGCGCTGATAGGCATTTCAGATGTAGTCTCCGATAGGCATTTCAGATATAGGTGCCGATAGGCATTTTAGATATAGTTGCCGATTGGCATTTTAAAAATAGGTGCCGATAGGCATTTTAGATGTAGTTTCCGATAGGCATTTCAAAAATAGGTGCCGATAGGCATTTCAGATATAGGTGCCGATAGGCATATCAGATATAGTTGCCGATAGGCATTCAAAATATAGGTGCCGATAGGCATTTTAAATATAGGTGTCGATAGACATTTCAGATATAAATGCCGAAAGGCATTTCGGATATAGGTGCTGATAGGCATTTCTGATGTGGTTGCCGATAGGCATTTCAAATATAGGTGCTGATAGGCATTTCAGATGTAGTTTTCGATAGGTATTTCAAAAATAGGTACCGATAGGCATTTCAAATATAGGTGCCGATAGGCACTTCAGATATAGTTGCCGATTGGCATTTTAAAAATAGGTGCCGATAGGCATTTCAGAAATAGAAGCCGATAGGCATTTCAAATATAGGTGCCGATAGGCATTCCAGATATGGTTGCCGATAGGCATTTCAAATATAGGTGCTGATAGGCATTTCAAATGTAGTTTCCGATAGGCATTTCAAAAATTGGTGCCGATAGGCATTTCAGATATAGGTGCCGATAGGCATTTCAGATATAGAAGCCGATTGGCATTTTAAAAATAGGTGCCGATAGGCATTTCAGATATAGAAGCCGATAGGCATTTCAAATATAGGTGCCGATAGGCATTCCAGATATGGTTGCCGATAGGCATTTCAAATATAGGTGCTGATAGGCATTTCAGATGTAGTTTCCGATAGGCATTTCAAAAATTGGTGCCGATAGGCATTTCAGATATAGGTGCCGATAGGCATTTCAGATATTAGTGCCGATAGGCATTTCAGATATAGTTGCCGATTGGCATTCTAAAAATAGGTGCCGATAACCATTTTAGATGTAGTTTCCGATAGGCATTTCAAAAATAGGTGCTGATAGGCATTTCAGATATATAGGTGCCGATAGGCATATCAGATATAGTTGCCGATAGGCATTTAAAATATAGGTGCCGATAGGCATTTCAAATATGTGTCGATAGGCATTTCAGATATAAATGCCGAAAGGCATTTCAGATATAGGTGCCGATAGGCATTTCTGATGTGGTTGCCGATAGGCACTTCAAATATAGGTGCTGATAGGCATTTCAGATGTAGTTTTCGATAGGCATTTCAAAAATAGGTGCCTATAGGCATTTTAGATATAGGTGCCGATAGGCATTTCAGATATAAAACCGATAGGCATTTCAAATATAGGTGCCGATAGGCATTCCAGATATGGTTGCCGTTAGGCATTTCAAATATAGGTGCTGATAGGCATTTCAGATGTAGTTTCCGATAGGCATTTCAAAAACAGGTGCCGATAGGCATTTCAGATATAGGTGCCGATAGGCATTTCAGATATAGTTGCCGATTGGCATTTTGAAAATAGGTCCTGATAGGCATTTCAGATATAGAAGCCGATAGGCATTTCAAATATAGGTGCCGATAGGCATTCCAGATATGGGTGCTATAGGCATTTCAAATATAGGTGCTGATAGGCATTTCAGATGAAGTTTCCGATAGGCATTTCAAAAATAGGTGCCGATAGGCATTTCAGATATAGGTGCCGATAGGCATTTCAGATATAGTTGCCAATTGGCATTTTAAAAATAGGTGCCGATAGGCATTTCAGATATAGAAGCCGATAGGCATTTCAAATATAGGTGCCGATAGGCATTCCAGATATGGTTGCCGATAGGCATTTCAAATATAGTCGCTAATAGGCATTTTAGATGTAGTTTCCGATAGATATTTCAAAAATTGATGCCGATAGGCATTTCAGATATAGGTGCCGATAGGCATTTCAGATATAGTTGCCGATTGGCATTTTAAAAACAGGTGCCGATAGGCATTTCAGATATAGAAGCCGCTAGGTATTTCAAATATAGGTGTCGATAGGCATTTCAGATATGTTTGCCGATAGGCATTTCAAATATAGGTGCTGATAGGCATTTCAGATGTAGTTTCCGATAGGCATTTTAAAATAGGTCCCGATAGGCATTTCAGATATAGGTGCCGATAGGCATTTCAGATATAGTGGCCGATTGGCATTTTAAAAATAGGTGCCGATAGGCATTTCAGATATAGAAGCTGATAGGCATTACAAATATAGGTGCCGATAGGCATTTCAGATATGGTTGCCAATAGGCAATTCAAATATAGGAGCAGATAGGCATTTCAGATTTAGATTCCGAAAGGCATTTCAAAAATAGGTGCCGATAGGCATTTCAGATATAGTTGCCGATTGGCATTTTAAAAATAGGTACCGATAGGCATTTCAGATATAGAAGCCGATAGGCATTTCAAATATAGGTGCCCATAGGCTTTCCAGATATAGTTGCCGATAGGCATTTCAAATATAAGTGCTGATAGGCATTTCAGATATATGTGCCGATACACATTTCAGATATAGTTGCCGATTGGCATTTTAAAAATAGGTGCCGATAGGCATTTCAGATATAGAAGCCGATAGGCATTTCAAATATAGGTGCCGATAGGCATTCCAGATATGGTTGCCGATAGGCATTTCAAATATAGGTGCTGTTAGGCATTTCAGATGTAGTTTCCGATAGGCATTTCAAAAATTGGTGCCGATAGGCATTTCAGATATAGGTGCCGATAGGCATTTCAGATATAGTTGCCGATTGGCATTTTAAAAATAGGTGCCGATAGGCATTTTAGATGAAGTTTCCGATAGGCATTTCAAAAATAGGTGCCGATAGGCATTTCAGATATAGGTGCCGATAGGCATATCAGATATAGTTGCCGATAGGCATTTAAAATATAGGTGCCGATAGGCATTTCAAATATAGGTGTCGATAGGCATTTCAGATATAGAAGCCGATAGGCATTTCAAATATAGGTGCCGATAGGCATTCCAGATATGGTTGCCGATAGGCATTTCAAATATAGGTGCTGTTAGGCATTTCAGATGTAGTTTCCGATAGGCATTTCAAAAATTGGTGCCGATAGGCATTTCAGATATAGGTGCCGATAGGCATTTCAGATATAGTTGCCGATTGGCATTTTAAAAATAGGTGCCGATAGGCATTTTAGATGAAGTTTCCGATAGGCATTTCAAAAATAGGTGCCGATAGGCATTTTAGATATAGGTGCCGATAGGCATATCAGATATAGTTGCCGATAGGCATTTAAAATATAGGTGCCGATAGGCATTTCAAATATAGGTGTCGATAGGCATTTCAGATATAAATGTCGAAAAGCATTTCAGATATAGGTGCCGATAGGCATTTCTGATGTGGTTGCCGATAGGCATTTCAAATATAGGTGCTGATAGGCATTTCAGATGTAGTTTTCGATAGGAATTTCAAAAATAGGTACCGATAGGCATTTCAGATATAGGTGCAGATAGTCACTTCAGATATAGTTGCCGATTGGCCTTTTAAAAATAGGTGCCGATAGCATTTCAGATATAGAAGCCGATAGGCCTTTCAAATATAGGTGCCGATAGGCATTCCAGATATGGTTGCCGATAGGCATATCAAATATAGGTGCTGATAGGCATTTCAGATGTAGTTTCCGATAGGCATTTCAAACATAGGTGCCGATAGGCATTTCAGATATAGGTGCCGATAGGCATTAGAGATATAGTTGCCGATTGGCATTTTAAAAATAAGTGCCGATAGGCATTTCAGATATAGAAGCGATAGGCATTTCAGATATAGGTCCCGATAGGCATTCCAGATATGGTTGCCGATAGGCATTTCAAATATAGGTGCTGATAGGCATTTCAGAAGTAGTTTCCGATAGGCATTTCAAAAATAGGTGCCGATAGGCATTTAAGATATAGGTGTTGAAAGGCATTTCAGATATAGTTGCCAATTGGCATTTTAAAAATAGGTGCCGATAGGAATTTCAGATATAGAAGCCGATAGGCATTTCAAATATAGGTACCGATAGGCATACCAGATATGGTTGCCGATAGGCATTTCAAATATAGGTGCTGATAGGCATTTTAGATGTAGCTTCCGATAGGCATTTCAGAAATTGATGCCGATAGGCAATTCAGATATAGGTGCCGATAGGCATTTCAGATATAGTTGCCGATTGGCATTTTAAAAACAGGTGCCGATAGGCATTTCAGATATAGATGCCGATAGGTATTTCAAATAGAGGTGTCGATAGGCATTTCAGATATGGTTGCCTATAGGCATTTCAAATATAGGAGCAGATAGGCATTTCAGATGTAGTTTCCGAAAGGCATTTCAAAAATAGGTGCCGAGAGGCATTTCAGATATAGGTGCCGTTAGGCATTTCAGATATAGTTGCCGATTGGCATTTTAAAAATAGGTGCCGATAGGCATTTCAGATATAGAAGCCGATAGGCATTTCAAATATAGGTGCCGATAGGCATTCCAGATATGGTTGCCGATAGGCAATTTAAATATAGGTGCTGATAGGCATTTCAGATGTAGTTTCCGATAGGCATTTCAAAAATAGGTGCCGATAGGCATTTCAGATATAGGTGCCGATAGGCATTTCACATATAGAAGCCGATTGGCATTTTAAAAATAGGTGCCGATAGGCATTTCAGATATAGAAGCCGATAGGCATTTCAAATATAGGTGCCGATAGGCATTCCAGATATGGTTGCCGATTGGCATTTCAAATATAGGTGCTGATAGGCATTTCAGATGTAGTTTCCGATAGGCATTTCAAAAATTGGTGCCGATAGGCATTTCATATATAGGTGCCGATAGGCATTTCAGATATAGAAGCCGATTGGCATTTTAAAAATAGGTGCCGATAGGCATTTCAGATATAGAAGCCGATAGGTATTCCAAATATAGGTGCCGATTGGCATTCCAGATATGGTTGCCGATAGGCATTTCAAATATAGGTGCTGATAGTCATTTCAGATGTAGTTTCCGATAGGCATTTCAAAAATAGGTGCCGATAGGCATTTCAGATATAGGTGCTGATAGTCATTTCAGATGTAGTTTCCGATAGGCATTTCAAAAATAGGTGCCGATAGGCATTTCAGATATAGGTGCCGATAGGCATTTCAGATATAGAAACCGATTGGCATTTTAAAAATAGGTGTCGATAGGCATTTCAGATATAGAAGCCGATAGGCATTTCAAATATAGGTGCCGATAGGCATTCCAGATATGGTTGCCGATAGGCATTTCAAATATAGGTGCTGATAGGCATTTCAGATGTAGTTTCCGATAGGCATTTCAAAAATTGGTGCCGATAGGCATTTCAGATATAGGTGCCGATAGGCATTTCAGATATAGTTGCCGATTGGCATTTTAAAAATAGGTGCCGATAGGCATTTCAGATATAGAAGCCGATAGGTATTTCAAATATAGGTGTCGATAGGCATTTCAGATATGGTTGCCGATAGGCATTTCAATTATAGGTGCTGATAGGCATTTCAGATGTGGTTTCCGATAGGCATTTCAAAAATAGGTGCCGGTAGGCATTTCAGACATAGGTGCCGATAGGCATTTCAGAAATAGTTGCCGAATGGCATTTTTAAAATAGGTGTCGATAGGCATTTCAGATATAAAAGCCGTTAGGCATTTCAAATATTAGTGCCGATAGGCATTCCAGATATGTTTGTTGATAGGCATTACAAATATAGGTGCTGATAGGCATTTCAGATGTAGTTTCCGATAGGCATTTCAAAAATTGTTGCCGATAGGCATTTCAGATATAGGTGCCGATAGGCTTTTCAGATATAGTTGCCAATTGGCATTTTAAAAATAGGTGTCGATAGGCATTTCAGATATAGAAGCCGATAGGCATTTCAAATATAGGTGCCGATAGGCATTTCAGATATGGTTGCCGATAGGCATTTCAAATATTGGTGCTGATAGGCATTACAGATATAGTTGCCGATTGGCATTTTAAAAATAGGTGCCGATAGGCATTTCAGATATAGTAGCCGATAGGCATTTCAAATATAGGTGCCGATAGGCATTCCAGATATGGTTGCCGATAGGCATTTCAAATATAGGTGCTGATAGGCATTTCAGATGTAGTTTCCGATAGGCATTTCAAAAATAGGTGCCGATAGGCATTTCAGATATAGTTGCCGATTGGCATTTTAAAAATAGGTGCCGATAGGCATTTCAGATATAGAAGCCGATAGGCATTTCAAATATAGGTGCCGATAAGCATTCCAGATATGGTTGCCGATAGGCATTTCAAATATAGGTGCTGATAGGCATTTCAGATGTAGTTTTCGATAGGCATTTCAAAAATTGGTGCCGATAGGCATTTCAGAAATAGGTGCCGATAGGCATTTCAGATATAGTTGCCGATTGGCTTTTTAAAAATAGGTGCCGATAGGCATTTCAGATATAGAAGCCGATAGGTATTTCAAATATAGGTGTCGATAGGCATTTCAGATATGGTTACCGATAGGCATTTAAAATATAGGTGCTGATAGGCATTTCAGATGTAGTTTCCGATAGGCATTTCAAAAATAGGTGCCGATAGGCATTTCAGATATAGGTGCCGATAGGCATTTCAGATATAGTTGCCGATTGGCATTTTAAAAAAAGGTGTCGATAGGCATTTCAGATATAGAAGCCGATAGGCATTTTAAATATAGGTGCCGATAGGCATTCCAGATATGTTTGCCGATAGGCATTTCAAATATAGGTGCTGATAGGCATTCCAGATGTAGTTTCCGATAGGCATTTCAAAAATTGGTGCCGATAGGCATTTTAGATATAGAAGCCGATAGGTATTTCAAATATAGGTGTCGATAGGCATTTCAGATATGGTTGCCGATAGGCATTTCAAATATAGGTGCTGATAGGCATTTCAGATGTAGTTTCCGATAGGCATTTCAAAAATAGGTGCCGATAGGCATTTCAGATATAGGTGCCGATAGGCATTTCAGATATAGTTGCCGATTGGCATTTTAAAAATAGGTGCCGATAGGCACTTCAGATATAGAAGCTGATAGGCATTTCAAATATAGGTGCCGATAGGCATTCCAGATATGGTTGCCGATAGGCATTTCAGATATAGGTGCTGATAGGCATTTTAGATGTAGTTTCCGATAGGCAATTCAAAAATTGATGCCGATAGGCATTTCAGATATAGGTGCCGATAGGCATTTCAGATATAGTTGCCGATTGGCATTTTAAAAACAGGTGCCGATAGGCATTTCAGATATAGAAGCCGATAGGTATTTCAAATATAGGTGTCGAAAGGCATTTCAGATATGGTTGCCGATAGGCAATTCAAATATAGGAGCAGATAGGCATTGCAGATGTAGTTTCCGAAAGGCATTTCAAAAATAGGTGCCGATAGGCATTTCAGATATAGGTGCCGATAGGCATTACAGATATAGTTGCCGATTGGCATTTTAAAAATAGGTGCCGATGGGCATTTCAGATATAGAAGCCGATAGGCATTTCAAATATAGGTCCCGATAGGCATTTCAGATATGGTTGCCGATAGGCATTTCTAATATAGGTGCTGATAGGCATTTCAGATGTAGTTTCCGATAGGCATTTCAAAAATAGTTGCCGATAGGCATTTCAGATATAGGTGAAGATAGGCATTTCAGATATAGTTGCCGACTGGCATTTTAAAAATAGGTGCCGATAGGTATTTCAGATATAGAAGCCGATAGGCATTTCAAATATAGGTGCCCATAGGCATTCCAGATATGGTTGCCGATAGGCATTTCAAATATAAGTGCTGATAGGCATTTCAGATGTAGTTTCCGATAGGCATTTCAAAAATAGGTACCGATAGGCATTTCAGATATAGGTGCCGATAGGCATTTCAAATATAGGTGCCGATAGGCATTCCAGATATGGTTGCCGATAGGCATTTCAAAAATAGGTGCTGTTAGGCATTTCAGATGTAGTTTCCGATAGGCATTTCAAAAATTGGTGCCGATAGGCATTTCAAATATAGGTGCCGATAGGCATTTCAGATATAGTTGCCGATTGGCATTTTAAAAATAGGTGCCGATAGGCTTTTAGATAAAGTTTCCGATAGGCATTTCAAAAATAGGTGCCGATAGGCATTTCAGATATAGGTGCCGATAGGCATATCAGATATAGTTACCGATAGGCATTTAAAATATAGGTGCCGATAGGCATTTCAAATATAGGTGTCGATAGGCATTTCAGATATAAATGTCGAAAGGCATTTCAGATATAGGTGCCGATAGGCATTTCAGATGTAGTTTCCGATAGGCATTTCAAACATAGGTGCCGATTGGCATTTCTGATATAGGTGCCGATAGGCATTACAGATATAGTTGCCGATTGGCATTTTAAAAATAGGTGCCGATAGGCATTTCAGATATAGAAGCGATAGGCATTTCAGATATAGGTCACGATAGGCATTCCAGATATGGTTGCCGATAGGCATTTCAAATATAGGTGCTGATAGGCATTTCAGATATAGTTTCCGATAGGCATTTAAAAAATAGGTGCCGATAGGCATTCCAGATATAGGTGCCGGTAGGCATTTCAGATATAGTTGCCGATTGGCATTTAAAAAATAGGTGCCGATAGGCATTTCAGATATAAAAGCCGATAGGCATTTCAAATATAGGTGCTGATAAGCATTCCAGATATGGTTGCCAATAGGCATTTCAAATATAGGTGCTGATAGGCATTTCAGATGTAGTTTCCGATAGGCATTTCAAAAATTGGTGCCGATAGGCATTTCAGATATAGGTGCCGATAGGCAATGCAGATATAGTAGCCGATTGGCATTTTAAAAATAGGTGCCGATAGGCATTTCAGATATAGAAGCCGATAGGTATTTTAAATATAGGTGTCGATAGGCATTTCAGATATGGTTGCCGATAGGCATTTCAAATATAGGTGCTGATAGGCATTTCAGATGTAGTTTCCGATAGGCATTTCAAAAATAGGTGCCGATAGGCATTTCAGATATAGGTGCCGATAGGCATTTCAAATATAGAAGCCGATAGGCATTTCAAATATAGGTGCCGATAAGCATTCAAGATATGGTTGCCGATAGGCATTTCAAATATAGGTGCTGATAGGCATTTCAGATGTAGTTTCCGATAGGCATTTCAAAAATTGGAGCCGATAGGCATTTCAGATATAGGTGCCGATAGGCATTTCAAATATGGTTGCCGTTTGGCATTTTAAAAATAGGTGCCGATAGGCATTTCAGATATAGAAGCCGATAGTCATTTCAAGTATACATACATACATACATACATACATACATACATAAAAATCTTTATTTAAAAACAGTACAATGCTGTATAAAATGCGTCAATAAAATAAATTTAGTATATACTAAATAAAAGTAAAATCTTCTACCTTATAAAGGCCAACCTCAATCAGCCGCTTCCTCACAATATTCCTGAACTGACTTAGAGGAAGATTTTGAACATCCATGGGCAGTTTATTAAATAATGTAATAGACATGCAGACGAAACTACTATGTGTTTTTTGTAGTCGGTGAGGTGGTAATCTAAGATTATGTTTGTATCTGACATTATAAGAGTGGAAGTCAGAGCTACAGCTCAAGTTCGCCATGTGTTGTTTGACGTACAAATATGCGTGAAGAATATACAATGACGGCAAAGTTAGTATTTTGTAATTAACAAAAATTGGTTTGCAGTGTTCTTTAGGTGAAACTCTGGCCATAGCCCTAATGGCTTTTTTTGAAGTACAAAGACTCTGTTTGAATCCGTGGAGTTTCCCCATAGTAGTACACTATAGCTAATTAAACACTCAAATAATCCGAAATATACTGTCCGTGCAGCTTCAATGGATACAACATCCGAAACCCGTCTTATAGCATAAATAGCAGAATTAAGTTTATGACAAAGCTGAGATATATGCGCTTTCCATCTAAGAGATTGGTCTAAATATATTCCCAAGAATTTAACATTGGTGATGTAATCATTACTTAAGTGATTAAAAGTCAATATTTCTGTTTTATTAACATTTAAAGTAAGTTTATTAGCTGAAAACCAATCAGTAGCCCTCAGTAGTGTCTCATGCGACATCCCAGCACCATCAACATCACGCTTAGAGAGGAAAGTCGTATCGTCTGCATACAGAATTGTAGAAAATGGCTTCATATTATCTGCTAAATCATTAATATAAATAATAAAGAGCACCGGACCTAACACGGAGCCTTGGGGCACCCCATTCTGTATGTTTTGTAATGAAGATGAAGAATTATTGGTAATTACCTTTTGTTTTCTGTTACTTAGATACGACTCACACAATCTAAGCGCCATGCCTCTGATCCCATAATGTTTTAATTTACATAGAAGAATGTCGTGTGAGACACAATCGAAGGCCTTTGATAGGTCACAGAATGTTGCATCCATTGGTATACCCTCCTCAAATGCATTAAGTAAATTTTCAATCATTGTCGCAACAGCTTTAATCGTCGACATATCCTCCCTGAATCCAAATTGCGAGCTCGAAAACAAGTCACATAACTTAAAGTAATGTAATAAACGTTTTTTGATGAGCAGTTCAAATATCTTAGAAAAGACAGGCAGAATTGAGACCGGCCTGTAGTTACTTATATCATTAATGTCTCCTTTCTTAAATAAAGGAACAACCCTGGCAATTTTCAGTGCATCTGGGAAAATACCTGTATCAATACAGAGATTAAAAATGTAAGCTAGTTGTTCTGATATTATCTCTTTTGAATATTTAATTATATCTGCGTTCATATCATAAACATCTAGTGCTTTTTTTTGCTTTAGGCTGTTAATTATTGAAATTATTTCAAATTTATCAGTAGGTGAGAAAAAAAAGGATTTTACAGGTGATTTACATTTGCCCAAAAAATTGTCAAAGTTGTTCGCTGTTACCGGGAGATTTTTAAGTAAGTTATCTGCTATAGATATAAAGTATTGATTAAATTTATCAGCTCCAATACTGTCACTAATATGGACATTTTTATTAAAATTACATTCTTTGTTAATTAATTTCCAAACTGTTTTACTTATATTTTTAGAGTTATAAATGACCTCGGAATTTAATTCTCTTTTTGCAATCTTTAAACTTTTTTTATATGTCTTCCTGTAATTTCTGTAGATATCATGAATATATTTATCATTACTACGATTCTTTATAATGTTCAGTGTACATAAAGTCTCTCTCATGCTTACTAACTTATTTGATATCCAATTGTCACTGCGATTACGACTATTTTTTATTTGCGATATATTAATAATACTCTCCGGAAAGGCCATATTAAAGTTAAAATTAAAATTGTCTAAAAATAAATTAAAAGCGTCATTTGCATCAGTACAAGAGTATATAGCATTGTCAATTTTTGAGTGCTCAAGAATATGCAAAAAATAATTTTTGTTATAAATATTATTTAATTTACGTGATTTTCTCACTTCCTTAAGTTGTGTAGTTAATTTACTGCACCCTAATTTATATTTTAGCTTAATTTTAATACCAAGGTGATCTGATAGGCCTGGATTTATAACTTGAACTTCTGCTACCCTACTTTCTTCCATATTTGTCCATATAACATCTAAACATGTAGAGCTGTAGTTTGTTAGTAATCCTAGTAGGGTCATTATTTGACAGATAAAATCCGAATGACTGAAAAAGGTCAGTAATTTTAGTCGAATTTTGGCTGACAATTTGCATGTCTATATTAAAGTCTCCACATAGCATTGCAACACCCTTTTTTAACATTATCGTATTTAGTGTATCACCAAGGATATTTAAAAAACTGTCAATGTTTCCTGTGGGTGAACGATATACTGCACATATATTGATATTAAAATTTGTTAGAAACACACCCGTTATTTCACAGTGTTGTTCTTCACATATTCTATTTAAAATATTTATGTTTTTATATTCAATATGTTTTTTTAAATAGATTAAGACTCCACCATGACCCATTATTGAACGACAAAAAGAACTAGCTATTTTGTAGTCGTGTAGGTCAAAGAACTTAATTTCATCATCCCTGAGCCAATGTTCCGTGATACATATCACATCTATATCTTTATAAATACTTAAAAACAATTCTAATTCTAATAATTTATTTCGTAAACATTGTAAATTTATGTTAAGAACAGTTAATGAACTGTCTGAATTATGTATGTGTTTGATATCTGCTTTATTTGTGAATTGATAATAATTATTATTTTTTATAATCATTTCTTCCTTTTCGTACATTATGTTGTTTGGTCTTTTTCTTTTTTCCTCTGAAAAAAACGATTAACATATGCTCCCTGCGGCCACAGATTGGGGTCCATTGCTCTTTGGACATTATGTAGATCAATCATTATTTTGAAAGAGCTGTAATGTTCAGGGTATTTTGATTCAAGATTATTGCAACTCACTTCAGGGAAAACGCCTTTCAAGAAATTTGTTATGTCATCATTTGACGTATCAGGATGCATTCTGGACACATATAAGAAAGCTTTCTTAGGTGCCACTTTTAATTTGGAGTTGTTATTCAGCATTGATCCTATGACTGCATTATCATTATTACGGTTTACTTTTCTCCTTCTCCTTGTTACCGTATTCCATTCTTCATCATTATTATCCATATCAGTGTTTCTATTTTCCATTTTCGTATTTCTAGCATGATTTGGTTTATCATCTAAACTTATTTTTTCGCCAGACGTTGTCGCCTTCCTATTATCTACTTCATTAATATCAGAAACATTTTTATTTTTCTTTATTTTTTCCACCTTTAGAGTCACCTCAGATACATGTGGCACCGGCATCGGATTTTCCACTAATGGTTTGTTTTTTATGCTCTGGGCATTAATTTTTTCTTGTAATAAATTGTTAATAGTTTCCAAGTTTTTACCCCTTTTATTTTGTTCCTCTATGAGTTTTTCACAAAGTTTGATTTGTTTTCTTAAGTTTTCATTTTCTCCGGTTACATGTATATAATTATCTTTAATAGGTGATTGATTCACCATTAATCCTGTATTTTTATCAAAATGAACATTCAAATATTTAAGCAAGATGTCATTAATCGCAGTATTATCCGGAATCCCTTTATTTATAATAATTTCTATTAAGTCACTCTTTTTTAATTTGTTTAACTCATTGTTAAACAACGTTAAGTCTAGCGCCATTATCCAATTACCTGAACGGAATCACACTCCGTTCAAGTAAAAAGAACGATCGTTTTGTATACTGAATTATGTTCGCTTTGATTATTGTACGTTACGATGCATAGCCACATGTAGCACTTATATTTGATATTAACGATTGTATTAAAGTATGGCACCTTTAATTAATAACTTTTTTAGTTAACACAATGCATATATCAACACCTATATACAAATTACAGAGCTGATTGCATTTTAGATATAGTTGCCGATTAGCATTTTAAAAACAGGTGCCGATAGGCATTTCAGATATAGAAGCCGATAGGTATTTCAAATATAGGAGTCGATAGGCATTTCAGATATGGTTGCCGATAGGCATTTTAAATATAGGAGCAGATAGGCATTTCATATGTAGTTTCAGAAGGCATTTAAAAAATAGGTGCCGATAGGCATTTCAGATATAGGTGCCGATAGGAACTTCAGATATAGTTGCCAATTGGCATTTTAAAAATAGGTGCCGATAGGCATTTCAGATATAGAAGCCGATAGGCATTTCAAATATAGGTGCCGATAGGCATTCCAGATATGGTTGCCGATAGGCATTTCAAATATAGGTGCTGATAGGCATTTCAGATGTAGTTTCCGATAGGCATTTCAATAATAGGTGCCGATAGGCATTTCAGATATAGGTGCCGATAGGCATTTCAGATATAGTTGCCGATTGGCATTATAAAAATAGGTGCCGATAGGCATTTCAGATATAAAAGCTGATAGGCATTTCAAATATAGCTGCCGATAGGCATTCCAGATATGGTTGCCGATAGGCATTTCAAATATAGGTGCTGATAGGCATTTCAGATGTAGTTTCCGAAAGGCATTTCAAAAATTGGTGCCGATAGGCATTTCAGATATAGTTGCCGATTGGCATTTTAAAAATAGGGGCCGATAGGCATTTTAGATGTAGTTTCCGATAGGCATTTCAAAAATATATGCCGATAGGCATTTCAGATATAGGTGCCGATAGGCATATCAGATATAGTTGCCGATAGGCATTTAAAATATAGGTGCCGATAGGCATTTCAAATATAGGTGTCGATAGGCATTTCAGATATAAATGCCGAAAGGCATTTCGGATATAGGTGCTGATAGGCATTTCAGATGTAGTTTTCGATAGGTATTTCAAAAATAGGTACCGATAGGCATTTCAAATATAGGTGCCGATAGGCACTTCAGATATAGTTGCCGATTGGCATTTTAAAAATAGGTGCCAATAGGCATTTCAGATATAGAAGCCGATAGGCATTTCAAATATAGGTGCCGATAGGCATTCCAGATATGGTTGCCGATAGGCATTTCAAATATAGGTGCTGATAGGCATTTCAGATGTAGTTTCCGATAGGCATTTCAAAAATAGGTGCCGATAGGCATTTCAGATATAGGTGCCGATAGGCATTTCAGATATAGTTGCCGATTGGCATTTTAAAAAAAGGTGCCGATAGGCATTTCAGATATAGAAGCCGATAGGCATTTCAAATATAGGTGCCGATAGGCATTCCAGATATGGTTGCCGATAGGCATTTCAAATATTGGTGCTGATAGGCATTTCAGATGTAGTTTCCGATAGGCATTTCAAAAATTGGTGCCGATAGGCATTTCAGATATAGGTGCCGATTGGCATTTTAAAAATAGGTGCCGATAGGCATTTCGGATATAGAAGCCGATAGGTATTTCAAATATAGGTGTCGATAGGCATTTCAGATATGGTTGCCGATAGGCATTTCAAATATTGGTGCTGATAGACATTTTAGATGTAGTTTCCGATAGGCATTTCAAAAATAGGTGCCGATAGGCATTTCAGATATAGGTGCCGATAGGCATTACAGGTATAGTTTCCGATTGGCATTTTAAAAATAGGTGCCGATAGGCATTTCAGATATAGAAGCCGATAGGCATTTCAAATATAGGTGCCGATAGGAATTCCAGATATGGTTGCCGATAGGCATTTCAAATATAGGTGCTGATAGTCATTTCAAATGTAGTTTCCGATAGGCATTTCAAAAATAGGTGCCGATAGGCATTTCAGATATAGGTGCCGATAGGCATTTCAGATATAGAAACCGATTGGCATTTTAAAAATAGGTGCTAATAGGCATTTCAGATATAGAAGCCGATAGGCATTTCAAATATAGGTGCCGATAGGCATTCCAGATATGGTTGCCGATAGGCATTTCAAATATAGGTGCTGATAGGCATTTTAGATGTAGTTTCCGATAGGCATTTCAAAAATTGGTGCCGATAGGCATTTCAGATATAGGTGCCGATAGGCATTTCAGATATAGTTGCCGATTGGCATTTTAAAAATAGGTGCCGATAGGCATTTCAGATATAGAAGCCGATAGGTATTTCAAATATAGGTGTCGATAGGCATTTTAGATATGGTTGCCGATAGGCATTTCAAATATAGGTGCTGATAGGCATTTCAGATGTAGTTTCCGATAGGCATTTCAAAAATAGGTGCCGGTAGGCATTTCAGATATAGGTGCCGATAGGCATTTCAGATATAGTTGCCGATTGGCATTTTTAAAATAGGTGTCGATAGGCATTTCAGATATAGAAGCCGATAACCATTTCAAATATTAGTGCCGATAGGCATTCCAGATATGGTTGCCGATAGGCATTTCAAATATAGGTGCTGATAGGCATTTCAGATGTAGTTTCCGATAGGCATTTCAAAAATTGGTGCCGATAGGCATTTCAGATATAGGTGCCGATAGGCATTTCAGATATAGTTGCCAATTGGCATTTTAAAAATAGGTGTCGAAAGGCATTTCAGATATAGAAGCCGATAGGCATTTTAAATATAGGTGCCGATAGGCATTTCAGATATGGTTGCCGATAGGCATTTCAAATATTGGTGCTGATAAGCATTACAGATATAGTTGCCGATTGGCATTTTAAAAATAGGTGCCGATAGGCATTTCATATATAGAAGCCGATAGGCATTTCAAATATAGGTGCCGATAGGCATTCCAGATATGGTTGCCGATAGGCATTTCAAATATAGGTGCTGATAGGCATTTCAGATGTAGTTTCCGATAGGCTTTTCAAAAATATGTGCCGATAGGCATTTCAGATATAGGTGCCGATAGGCATTTCAGATATAGTTGCCGATTTGCATTTTAAAAATAGGTGCCGATAGGCATTTCAGATATAAAAGCCGATAGGCATTTCAAATATAGGTGCCGATAAGCATTCCAGATATGGTTGCCGATAGGCATTTCAAATATAGGTGCTGATAGGCATTTCAGATGTAGTTTCCGATAGGCATTTCAAAAATTGGTGCCGATAGGCATTTCAGATATAGGTGCCGATAGGGATTTCAGATATAGTTGCCGATTGGCTTTTTAAAAATAGGTGCCGATAGGCATTTCAGATATAGAAGCCGATAGGTATTTCAAATATAGGTGTCGATAGGCATTTCAGATATGGTTGCTGATAGGCATTTCAAATATAGGTGCTGATAGGCATTTCAGATGTAGTTTCCGATAGGCATTTCAAAAATAGGTGCCGATAGGCATTTCAGATATAGGTGCCGATAGGCATTTCAGATATAGTTGCCGATTGGCATTTTAAAAATAGGTGTCGATAGGCATTTCAGATATAGAAGCCGATAGGCATTTTAAATATAGGTGCCGATAGGCATTCCAGATATGGTTGCCGATAGGCATTTCAAATATAGGTGCTGATAGGCATTCCAGATGTAGGTTCCGATAGGCATTTCAAAAATTGGTGCCGATAGGCATTTCAGATATAGAAGCCGATAGGTATTTCAAATATAGGTGTCGATAGGCATTTCAGATATATGTTGCCGATAGGCATTTCAAATATAGGTGCTGATAGGCATTTCAGATGTAGTTTCCGACAGGCATTTCAAAAATAGGTGCCGATAGGCATTTCAGATATAGGTGCCGATAGGCATTTCAGATATAGTTGCCGATTGGCATTTTTAAAATAGGTGCCGATAGGCATTTCAGATATAGAAGCCGATAGGCATTTCAAATATAGGTGCCGATAGGCATTCCAGATATGGTTGCCGATAGGCATTTCAAATATAAGTGCTGATAGGCATTTCAAATATAAGTGCTGATAGGCATTTTAGATGTAGTTTCCGATAGGCATTTCAAAAATTGATGCCGATAGGCATTTCAGATATAGGTGCCGATAGGCATTTCAGATATAGTTGCCGATTGGCATTTTAAAAACAGGTGCCGATAGGCATTTCAGATATAGAAGCCGATAGGTATTTCAAATATAGGTGTCGAAAGGCATTTCAGATATGGTTGCCGATAGGCAATTTAAATATAGGAGCAGATAGGCATTGCAGATGTAGTTTTCGAAAGGCATTTCAAAAATAGGTGCCGATAGGCATTTAAGATATAGGTGCCGATAAGCATTTCAGATATAGATGCCGATTGGCATTTTAAAAATAGGTGCCGATAGGCATTTCAGATATAGAAGCCGATAGGCATTTTAAATATAGGTGCCGATAGACATTCCAGATATGGTTGCCGATAGGCATTTCAAATGTAGGTGCTGATAGGCATTTCAGATGTAGTTTCCGATAGGCATTTTAAAAATAGATGCCGATATGCATTTCAGATATAGTTGCCGATAGGCATTTCAGATATGTTTGCCGATAGGCATTTAAAATATAGGTGCCGATAGGCATTCCAGATATGGTTGCCGATAGGCATTTCAGATATAGGTGCTGATAGGCATTTTAGATGTAGTTTCCGATAGGCATTTAAAAAATTGATGCCGATAGGCATTTCAGATATAGGTGCCGATAGGCATTTCAGATATAGTTGCCGATTGGCATTTTAAAAATAGGTGCCGATAGGCATTTCAGATATAGAAGCCGATAGGCATTTCAAATATAGGTGCCGATAGACATTCCAGATATGGTTGCCGATAGGCATTTCAAATGTAGGTGCTGATAGGCATTTCAGATGTAGTTTCCGATAGGCATTTCAAAAATAGTTGCCGATAGGCATTTCAGATATAGGTGAAGATAGGCAATTCAGATATAGTTGCCGATTGGCATTTTAAAAATAGGTGCCGATAGGCATTTCAGATATAGAAGCCGATAGGCATTTCAAATATAGGTCCCGATAGTCATTCCAGATATGGTTGCCGATAGGCATTTCAAATATAGGTGCTGATAGGCATTTCAGATGTAGTTTCCGATAGGCATTTCAAAAATAGTTGCCGATAGGCATTTCAGATATAGGTGAAGATAGGCAATTCAGATATAGTTGCCGATTGGCATTTTAAAAATAGGTGCCGATAGGCATTTCAGATATAGGTGAAGATAGGCAATTCAGATATAGTTGCCGATTGGCATTTTAAAAATAGTTGCCGATAGGCATTTCAGATATGTTTGCCGATAGGCATTTCAAATATAGGTGGTGATAGGCATTTTAGATGTAGTTTCCGATAGGCATTTCAAAAATTGATGCCGATAGGCATTTCATATATAGGTGCCGATAGGCATTTCAGATATAGTTGCCGATTGGCATTTTAAAAACAGGTGCCGATAGGCATTTCAGATATAGAAGCCGATAGGTATTTCAAATATAGGTGTCGAAAGACATTTCAGATATGGTTGCCGATAGGCATATCAAATATAGGAGCAGATAGGCATTTCAGATGTTGTTTCCGAAAGGCATTTCAAAAATAGGTGCCGATAACCATTTCAGATATAGGTGCCGATAGGCATTTCAGATATAGTTGCCAATTGGCATTTTAAAAATAGGTGTCGATAGGCATTTCAGATATAGAAGCCGGAAGGCATTTCAAATATAGGTGCCGATAGGCATTTCAGGTATAGTTGCCGATAGGCATTTCAAATATAGGTGCTGATAGGCATTTCAGGTGTAGTTTCCGATAGGCATTTCAAAAATTAGTGCCGATAGGCATTTCAGATATAGGTGCCGATAGGCATATCAGATATAGTTGCCGATAGGCATTTTAAATATAGGTGCTGATAGGCATTTCATATATAGGTGTCGATAGACATTTCAGATATAATAATGCCGAAAGGCATTTTAGATATAGGTGCCGATAGGCATTTCTGATGTGGTTGCCGATAGGCATTTCAAATATAGGTGCTGATAGGCATTACAGATGTAGTTTTCGATAGGCATTTCGAAAATAGGTGCCGATAGGCATTTCATATATAGGTGCCGATAGGCACTTCAGATATAGTTGCCGATTGGCATTTTAAAAATAGGTGCCGATAGGCATTTCAGATATAGAAGCCGATAGGCATTTCAAATATAGGTGCCGATAGGCTTTCCAGATATGGTTGCCGATAGGCATTTCAAATATAGGTGTTGATAGGCATTTCAGATGTAGTTTCCGATAGGCATTTCAAAAATTGGTGCCGATAGGCATTTCAGATATAGGTGCTGATAGGCATTTCAGATATAGTTGCCGATTAGCATTTTAAAAATAGGTGCCGATAGGCATTACAGATATAGAAGCCGATAGGTATTTCAATTATATAGGTGTCGATAGGCATTTCAGATATGGTTGCCGATAGGCATTTCAAATATTGGTGCTGATAGGCATTTCAGATGTAGTTTCCGATAGGCATTTCAAAAATAGGTGGTGATAGGCATTTCAGATATAGTTGCCGATTGGCATTTTAAAAATAGGTGAAAATAGGCATTTCAGATGTAGAAGCCGATAGGCATTTCAAATATAGGTGCCGATAGGCATTCCAGATATGGTGACCGATAGGCATTTCAAATATAGGTGCTGATAGGCATTTCAGATGTAGTTTCTGATAGGCATTTCAAAAATAGGTGGTGATAGGCATTTCAGATATAAGTGCCGATAGGCATTTCAGATATGGTTGCCGATAGGCATTTCAAATATAGGTGCTGATAGGCATTTCAGATGTAGTTTCCGATAGGCATTTCAAAAATAGGTGCCGATAGGCATTTCAGATATAGGTGCCGACAGGCATTTCAGATATAGTTGCCGATTGGCATTTTAAAATAAGGTGCCGATAGGCATTTCAGATATAGAAGCTGATAGGCATTTCAAATATAGGTGCCGATAGGCATTCCAGATATGGTTGCCGATAGGCATTTCAAATATTGGTGCTGATAGGCATTTCAGATGTAGTTTCCGATAGGCATTTCAAACATAGGTGCCGATAGGCATTTCAGATATAGGTGCCGATAGGCATTACAGATATAGTTGCCGATTGGCATTTTAAAAATATGTGCCGATGGGCATTTCAGATATAGAAGCCGATAGGCATTTCAAATATAGGTGCCGATAGGCATTCCAGATATGGTTGCCGATAGGCATTTCAAATATAAGTGCTGATAGGCATTTCAGATGTAGTTTCCGATAGGCATTTCAGAAATAGGTACCGATAGGCATTTCAGATATAGGTGCCGATAGGCATTTCAGATATAGGTGCCGATAGGCATTTCAAATATAGGAGCAGATAAGCATTTCAGATGTAGTTTCCGAAAGGCATTTCAAAAATAGGTGCCGATAAGCATTTCAGATATAGGTGCCGATAGGCATTTCAGATATAGTTGCCGATTGGCATTTTTAAAATTGGTGCCGATAGGCATTTCAGATATAGAAGCCGATAGGCATTTCAAATATAGGTGCCGATAGGCATTCCAGATATGGTTGCCGATAGGCATTTCAAATATAAGTGCTGATAGGCATTTCAGATGTAGTTTCCGATAGGCATTTCAAAAATAGGTACCGATAGGCATTTCAGATATAGGTGCCGATAGGCATTTCAGATATAGGTGCCGATAGGCATTTCAGATATAGTTACCGATTGGCATTTTAAAAATAGGTGATGATAGGCATTTCAGATATAGAAGCCGATAGGTATTTTAAATATAGATGTCGATAGGCATTTCAGATATGGTTGCCGATAGGCATTTCAAATATAGGTGCTGATAGGCATTCCAGATGTAGTTTCCGATAGGCATTTCAAAAATTGGTGCCGATAGGCATTTCAGATATAGGTGCCGGTAGGCATTTCAGATATAGTTACCGATTGGCATTTTAAAAATAGGTGCCGATAGGCATTTCAGATATAGAAGTTGATAGGTATTTCAAATATAGGTGCCGATAAGCATTCCAGATATGGTTGCCGATAGGCAATTCAAATATAGGTGCTGATAGGCATTCCAGATGTAGTTTCCGATAGGCATTTAAAAAATTGGTGCCGATAGGCATTTCAGATATAGGTGCCGATAGGCATTTCAGATATAGTTACCGATTGGCATTTTAAAAATAGGTGCCGATAGGCATTTCAGATATAGAAGCCGATAGGTATTTCAAATATAGGTGTCAATAGGCATTTCAGATATAGTTGCCGATAGGCATTTCAAATATAGGTGCAGATAGGCATTTCAGATGTAGTTTCCGATAGGCATTTCAAAAATAGGTGCCGATAGGCATTTCAGATATAGGTGCCGATAGGCATTTCAAATATAGTTGCCGATTGGCATTTTAAAAATAGTTGCCGATAGGCATTTCAGATATAGAAGCCGATAGGCATTTCAAGTATAGGTGCCGATAGGCATTCCAGATATGGTTGCCGAAAGGCATTTCAAATATAGGTGCTGATAGGAATTTCAGATGTAGTTTCCGATAGGCATTTCAAAAATAGGTGCCGATAGGCATTTCAGATATAGGTGCCGATAGGCATTTTAGATATAGTTGCCAATTGGCATTTTAAAAATAGGTGCCGATAGGCATTTAAGATGTAGTTTCCGATAGGCATTTTCAAATATAGGTGCCGATAGGCATTTCAGATATTGGTGCCAATAGGCATATCAGATATAGTTGCCGATAGGCATTTAAAATATAGGTGCCGATAGGCATTACATATAAGGTGTCGATAGGCATTTCAGATATAAGTGCCAAAAGGCATTTCGGATATAGGTGCCGATAGGCATTTCAGATATAGTTGCCGATTGGCATTTTAAAAATAGGTGCCGATAGGCATTTCAGATATAGAAGCCGATAGGTATTTCAAATATAGGTGCTGATAGGCATTCCAGATATGGTTGCCGATAGGCATTTCAAATATAGGTGCTGATAGGCATTTTAAAAATAGGTGCCGATAGGCATTTCAGATATAGGAGCCGATAGGCATTTCAAATATAGATGCCGATAAGCATTCCAGATATGGTTGCCGATAGGCATTTCAAATATAGGTGCTGATAGGCATTTCAGATGTAGTTTCCGATAGGCATTTCAAAAATAGGTGCCGATAGGCATTTCAGATATAGGTGCCGATAGGCATTTCAGATATAGAAGCCGATTAGCATTTTAAAAATAGGTGCCGATAGGAATTTCAGATATAGAAGCCGATAGGCATTTCAAATATAGATGCCGATAGGCATTCCAGATATGGTTGCCGATAGGCATTTCAAATATAGGTGCTGATAGGCATTTCAGATGTAGTTTTCGATAGGTATTTCAAAAATAGGTACCGATAGGCATTTCAAATATAGGTGCCGATAGGCATTTCAGATATAGTTGCCGATTGGCATTTTAAAAATAGGTGCCGATAGGCATTTCGGATATAGAAGCCGATAGGTATTTCAAATATAGGTGTCGATAGGCATTTCAGATATGGTTGCCGATAGGCATTTCAAATATTGGTGCTGATAGGCTTTTTAGATGTAGTTTCCGATAGGCATTTCAAAAATAGGTGCCGATAGGCATTTCAGATATAGGTGCCGATAGGCATTACAGATATAGTTGCCGATTGGCATTTTAAAAATAGGTGCCGATAGGCATTTCAGATATTGAAGCCGATATGCATTTCAAATATAGGTGCCGATAGGCATTCCAGATATGGTTGCCGATAGGCATTTCAAATATAGGTGCTGAAAGGCATTTTAGATGTAGTTTCCGATAGGCATTTCAAAAATTGATGCCGATAGGCATTTCAGATATAGGTGCCGATAGGCATTTTAGATATAGTTGCCGATTATCATTTTAAAAACAGGTGCCGATAGGCATTTCAGATATAGAAGCCGATAGGTATTTCAAATATAGGTGTCGATAGGCATTTCAGATATGGTTGCCGATAGGCATTTCAGATATGTTTGCCGATAGGCATTTCAAATATAGGAGCAAATATGCATTTCATATGTAGTTTCCGAAGGCATTTCAAAAATAGGTGCCGATAGGCATTTCAGATATAGGTGCCGATAGGCACTTCAGATATAGTTGCCGATTGGCATTTTAAAAATAGGTGCCGATAGGCATTTCAGATATAGAAGCCGATAGGCATTTCAAATATAGGTGCCGATAGGCATTCCAGATATGGTTGCCGATAGGCATTTCAAATATAGGTGCTGATAGGCATTTCAGATGTAGTTTACGATAGGCATTTCAATAATAGGTGCCGATAGGCATTTATGATATAGGTGTCGATAGGCATTTCAGATATAGTTGCCGATTGACATTTTAAAAATAGGTGCCGTTAGGCATTTCAGATATAGAAGCCGATAGGCATTTCAAATATAGCTGCCGATAGGCATTCCAGATATGGTTGCCGATAGGCATTTCAAATATAGGTGCTGATAGGCATTTCAGATGTAGTTTCCGATAGGCATTTCAAAAATTGGTGCCGATAGGCATTTCAGATATACGTGCCGATAGGCATTTCAGATATATTTGCCGATTGGCATTTTAAAAATAGGTGCCGATAGGCATTTTAGATGTAGTTTCCGATAGGCATTTCAAAAATAAGTGCCGATAGGCATTTCAGATATAGGTGCCGATAGGCATATTAGATATAGTTGCCGATAGGCATTTAAAATATAGGTGCCGATAGGCATTTCAAATATAGGTGTCGATAGGCATTTCAGATATAAATGCCGAAAGGCATTTCGGATATATGTGCCGATAGGCATTTCTGATGTGGTTGCCGATAGGCATTTCAAATATAGGTGCTGATAGGCATTTCAGATGTAGTTTTTGATAGGTATTTCAAAAATAGGTACCGATAGGCATTTCAAATATAGGTGCCGATAGGCACTTCAGATATAGATGCCGATTGGCATTTTAAAAATAGGTGCCGATAGGCATTTCAGATATAGAAGCCGATAGGCATTTCAAATATAGGTGCCGATAGGCATTCCAGATATGGTTGCCGATAGGCATTTCAAATATAGGTGCTGATAGGCATTTCAGATGTAGTTTCCGATAGGCATTTCAAAAATAGGTGCCGATAGGCATTTCAGATATAGGTGCCGATAGGCATTTCAGATATAGTTGCCGATTGACATTTTAAAAATAGGTGCCGAGAGGCATTTCAGATATAGAAGCCGATAGGCATTTCAAATATAGGTGCCGATAGGGATTCCAGATATGGTTGCCAATAGGCATTTCAAATATTGGTGCTGATAGGCATTTCAGATGTAGTTTCCGATAGGCATTTCAAAAATTGGTGCCGATAGGCATTTGAGATATAGGTGCCGATAGGCATTTCAGATATAGTTGCCGATTGGCATTTTAAAAATAGGTGCCGATAGGCATTTCAGATATAGGTGCCGATAGGCATTTCAGATATAGTTGCCGATTGGCATTTTAAAAATAGGTGTCGATAGGCATTTCAGATATAGAAGCCGATAGGCATTTCAAATATAGGTGCCGATAGGCATTCCAGATATGGTTGCCGATAGGCATTTCAAATTTAGGTGCTAAAAGGCATTTTAGATGTAGTTTCCGATAGGCATTTCAAAAATTGATGCTGATAGACATTTCAGATATAGGTGCCGATAGGCATTTTAGATATAGTTGCCGATTAGCATTTTAAAAACAGGTGCCGATAGGCATTTCAGATATAGAAGCCGATAGGTATTTCAAATATAGGTGTCGATAGGCATTCCAGATATGGTTGCCGATAGGCATTTCAAATATAGGTGCTGATAGGCATTTCAGATGTAGTTTCCGATAGGCATTTCAAAAATAGGTGCCGATAGGCATTTCAGATATAGATGCCGATAGGCATTTCAGATATGGTTGCCGATAGGCATTTCAAATATAGGTGCTGATAGGCATTTCAGATGTAGTTTCCGATAGGCATTTCAAAAATAGTTGCCGATAGGCATTTCAGATATAGGTGAAGAAAGGCATTTCAGATATAGTTGCCGATTGGCATTTTAAAAATAGGTGCCGATAGGCATTTTAGATATAGAAGCCGATAGGCATTTCAAATATAGGTGCCGATAGGCATTCCAGATATGGTTGCCGATAGGCATTTCAAATGTAGGTGCTGATAGGCATTTCAGATGTAGTTTCCGATAGATTTTCAAAAATAGATGCCGATAGGCATTTCAGATATAGGTGCCGATAGGCATTTCAGATATGTTTGCCGATAGGCATTTCAAATATAGGTGCTAATAGGCATTTTAGATGTAGTTTCCGATAGGTATTTCAAAAATTGATGCCGATAGGCATTTCATATATAAATGCCGATAGGCATTTCAGATATAGTTGCCGATTGGCATTTTAAAAACAGGTGCCGATAGGCATTTCAGATATAGAAGCCGATAGGTATTTCAAATATAGGTGTCGAAAGGCATTTCAGATATGGTTGCCGATAGGCATTTCAAATATAGGAGCAGATAGGCATTTCAGATGTAATTTCCGAAAGACATTTCAAAAATAGGTGCCGATAAGCATTTCAGATATAGGTGCCGATAGGCATTTCTGATATAGAAGTTGATAGGTATTTCAAATATAGGTGCCGATAAGCATTCCAGATATGGTTGCCGATAGGCAATTCAAATATAGGTGCTGATAGGCATTCCAGATGTAGTTTCCGATAGGCATTTAAAAAATTGGTGCCGATAGGCATTTCAGATATGGGTGCCGATAGGCATTTCAGATATAGTTACCGATTGGCATTTTAAAAATAGGTGCCGATAGGCATTTCAGATATAGAAGCCGATAGGTATTTCAAATATAGGTGTCAATAGGCATTTCAGATATAGTTGCCGATAGGCATTTCAAATATAGGTGCAGATAGGCATTTCAGATGTAGTTTCCGATAGGCATTTTAAAAATAGGTGCCGATAGGCATTTCAGATATAGGTGCCGATAGGCATTTCAAATATAGTTGCCGATTGGCATTTTAAAAATAGTTGCCGATAGGCATTTCAGATATAGAAGCCGATAGGCATTTTAAGTATAGGTGCCGATAGGCATTCCAGATATGGTTGCCGAAAGGCATTTCAAATATAGGTGCTGATAGGAATTTCAGATGTAGTTTCCGATAGGCATTTCAAAAATAGGTGCCGATAGGCATTTCAGATATAGGTGCCGATAGGCATTTTAGATATAGTTGCCAATTGGCATTTTAAAAATAGGTGCCGATAGGCATTTAAGATGTAGTTTCCGATAGGCATTTCAAATATAGGTGCCGATAGGCATTTCAGATATTGGTGCCGATAGGCATATCAGATATAGTTGCCGATAGGCATTTAAAATATAGGTGCCGATAGGCATTTCAAATATAGGTGTCGATAGGCATTTCAGATATAAGTGCCAAAAGGCATTTCGGATATAGGTGCCGATAGGCATTTCAGATATAGTTGCCGATTGGCATTTTAAAAATAGGTGCCGATAGGCATTTCAGATATAGAAGCCGATAGGTATTTCAAATATAGGTGCTGATAGGCATTCCAGATATGGTTGCCGATAGGCATTTCAAATATAGGTGCTGATAGGCATTTTAAAAATAGGTGCCGATAGGCATTTCAGATATAGGAGCCGATAGGCATTTCAAATATAGATGCCGATAAGCATTCCAGATATGGTTGCCAATAGGCATTTCAAATATAGGTGCTGATAGGCATTCCAGATATGGTTGCCGATAGGCATTTCAAATATAGGTGCTGATAGGCATTTCAGATGTAGTTTCCGATAGGCATTTCAAAAATAGGTGCCGATAGGCATTTCAGATATAGGTGCCGATAGGCATTTCAGATATAGAAGCTGATTAGCATTTTAAAAATAGGTGCCGATAGGAATTTCAGATATAGAAGCCGATAGGCATTTCAAATATAGATGCCGATAGGCATTCCAGATATGGTTGCCGATAGGCATTTCAAATATAGGTGCTGATAGGCATTTCAGATGTAGTTTTCGATAGGTATTTCAAAAATAGGTACCGATAGGCATTTCAAATATAGGTGCCGATAGGCATTTCAGATATAGTTGCCGATTGGCATTTTAAAAATAGGTGCCGATAGGCATTTCGGATATAGAAGCCGATAGGTATTTCAAATATAGGTGTCGATAGGCATTTCAGATATGGTTGCCGATAGGCATTTCAAATATTGGTGCTGATAGGCATTTTAGATGTAGTTTCCGATAGGCATTTCAAAAATAGGTGCCGATAGGCATTTCAGAT
Source organism: Venustoraphidia nigricollis (assembly GCA_034508555.1). NCBI lineage: Eukaryota > Metazoa > Arthropoda > Insecta > Raphidioptera > Raphidiidae > Venustoraphidia > Venustoraphidia nigricollis. The sequence continues at coordinate 55,037 of JAVRKA010000324.1, forward strand.
ATAGGTGCCGATAGGCATTTCAGATATAGTTGCCGATTGGCATTTTAAAAATAGGTGCCGATAGGCATTTCAGATATAGAAGCCGATAGGCATTTCAAATATAGGTGCCGATAGGCATTCCAGATATGTTTGCTGATAGGCATTTCAAATATTGGTGCTGATAGGCATTTCAGATATAGGTGCCGATAGGCATTTCAAAAATTGGTGCCGATAGGCATTTGAGATATAGGTGCCGATAGGCATTTCAGATATAGTTGCCGATTGGCATTTTAAAAATAGGTGCCGATAGGCATTTCAGATATAGAAGCCGATAGGTATTTCAAATATAGGTGTCGATAGGCATTTCAGATATATTTGCCGATAGGCATTTCAAATATAGGTGCTGATAGGCATTTCAGATGTGGTTTCCGATAGGCATTTCAAAAATAGGTGCCGATAGGCATTTCAGATATAGGTGCTGATAGGCATTTCAGATATAGTTGCCGATTGGCATTTTAAAAATAGGTGTCGATAGGCATTTCAGATATAGAAGCCGATAGGCATTTCAAATATAGGTGCCGATAGGCATTCCAGATATGGTTGCCGATAGGCATTTCAAATATAGGTGCTGAAAGGCATTTTAGATGTAGTTTCCGACAGGCATTTCAAAAATTGATGCCGATAGGCATTTCAGATATAGGTGCCGATAGGCATTTTAGATATAGTTGCCGATTAGCATTTTAAAAAGAGGTGCCGATAGGCATTTCAGATATAGAAGCCGATAGGTATTTCAAATATAGGTGTCGATAGGCATTCCAGATATGGTTGCCGATAGGCATTTCAAATATAGGTGCTGATAGGCATTTCAGATGTAGTTTCCGATAGGCATTTCAAAAATAGGTGCCGATAGGCATTTCAGATATAGGTGCCGATAGGCATTTCAGATATGGTTGCCGATAGACATTTCAAATATAGGTGCTGATAGGCATTTCAGATGTAGTTTCCGATTGGCATTTCAAAAATAGTTGCCGATAGGCATTTCAGATATAGGTGAAGATAGGCATTTCAGATATAGTTGCCGATTGGCATTTTAAAAATAGGTGCCGATAGGCATTTTAGATATAGAAGCCGATAGGCATTTCAAATATAGGTGCCGATAGGCATTCCAGATAGGGTTGCCGATAGGCATTTCAAATGTAGGTGCTGATAGGCATTTCAGATGTAGTTTCCGATAGATTTTCAAAAATAGATGCCGATAGGCATTTCAGATATAGGTGCCGATAAGCATTTCAGATATGTTTGCTGATAGGCATTTCAAATATAGGTGCTGATAGGCATTTTAGATGTAGTTTCCGATAGGCATTTCAAAAATTGATGCCGATAGGCATTTCATATATAGGTGCCGATAGGCATTTCAGATATAGTTGCCGATTGGCATTTTAAAAACAGGTGCTGATAGGCATTTCAGATATAGAAGCCGATAGGTATTTCAAATATAGGTGTCGAAAGGCATTTCAGATATGGTTGCCGATAGGCATTTCAAATATAGGAGCAGATAGGCATTTCAGATGTAGTTTCCGAAAGGCATTTCAAAAATAGGTGCCGATAAGCATTTCAGATATAGGTGCCGATAGGCATTTCAGATATAGTTGCCGATTGGCATTTTAAAAATAGGTGCCGATAGGCATTTCAGATATAGAAGCCGATAGGCATTTCAATTATAGGTGCCGATAGGCATTCCAGATATGGTTGCCGATAGGCATTTCAAATATAAGTGCTGATAGGCATTTCAGATGTAGTTTCCGATAGGCATTTCAAAAATAGGTACCGATAGGCATTTCAGATATAGGTGCCGATAGCCATTTCAGATATAGGTGCCGATAGGCATTTCAGATATAGTTACCGATTGGCATTTTAAAAATAGGTGCCGATAGGCATTTCAGATATAGAAGCCGATAGGTATTTTAAATATAGGTGTCGATAGGCATTTCAGATATGGTTGCCGATAGGCATTTTAAATATAGGTGCTGATAGGCATTCCAGATGTAGTTTCCGATAGGCATTTCAAAAATTGGTGCCGATAGGCATTTCAGATATAGGTGCCGATAGGCATTTCAGATATAGTTACCGATTGGCATTTTAAAAATAGGTGCCGATAGGCATTTCAGATATAGAAGCTGATAGGTATTTCAAATATAGGTGTCAATAGGCATTTCAGATATAGTTGCCGATAGGCATTTCAAATATAGGTGCTGATAGGCATTTCAGATGTAGTTTCCGATAGGCATTTCAAAAATAGGTGCCGATAGGCATTTCAGATATAGGTGCCGATAGGCATTTCAAATATAGTTGCCGATTGGCATTTTAAAAATAGTTGCCGATAGGCATTTCAGATATAGAAGCCGATAGGCATTTCAAGTATAGGTGCCGATAGGCATTCCAGATATGGTTGCCGCAAGGCATTTCAAATATAGGTGCTGATAGGCATTTCAGATGTAGTTTCCGATAGGCATTTCAAAAATAGGTGCCGATAGGCATTTCAGATATAGGTGCCGATAGGCATTTTAGATATAGTTGCCAATTGGCATTTTATAAATAGGCGCCGATAGGCATTTAAGATGTAGTTTCCGATAGGCATTTCAAAAATAGGTGCCGATAGGCATTTCAGATATTGGTGCCGATAGGCATATCAGATATAGTTGCCGATAGGCATTTAAAATATAGGTGTCGATAGGCATTTCAAATATAGGTGTCGATAGGCATTTCAGATATAAATGCCAAAAGGCATTTCGGATATAGGTGCCGATAGGCATTTCAGATATAGTTGCCGATGGGCTTTTTAAAAATAGGTGCCGATAGGCATTTCAGATATAGAAGCCGATAGGTATTTCAAATATAGGTGCTGATAGGCATTCCAGATATGGTTGCCGATAGGCATTTCAAATATAGGTGCTGATAGGCATTTTAAAAATAGGTGCCGATAGGCATTTCAGATATAGGAGCCGATAGGCATTTCAAATATAGATGCCGATAAGCATTCCAGATATGGTTGCCGATAGGCATTTCAAATATAGGTGCTGATAGGCATTCCAGATATGGTTGCCGATAGGCATTTCAAATATAGGTGCTGATAGGCATTTCAGATGTAGTTTCCGATAGGCATTTCAAAAATAGGTGCTGATAGGCATTTCAGATATAGGTACCGATAGGCATTTCAGATATAGAAGCCGATTAGCATTTTAAAAATAGGTGCCGATAGGAATTTCAGAAATAGAAGCCGATAGGCATTTCAAATATAGGTGCCGATAGGCATTTCAGATATGGTTGCCGATAGGCATTTCAAATATAGGTGCTGATAGGCATTTCAGATGTTGTTTTCGATAGGTATTTCAAAAATAGGTACCGATAGGCATTTCAAATATGGGTGCCGATAGGCATTTCAGATATAGTTGCCGATTGGCATTTTAAAAATAGGTGCCGATAGGCATTTCGGATATAGAAGCCGATATGCATTTCAAATATAGGTGCCGATAGGCATTCCAGATATGGTTGCCGATAGGCATTTCAAATATAGGTGCTGAAAGGCATTTTAGATGTAGTTTCCGATAGGCATTTCAAAAATTGGTGCCGATAGGCATTTCAGATATACGTGCCGATAGGCATTACAGATATAGTTGCCGATTGGCATTTTAAAAATAGGTGCCGATAGGCATTTCAGATATAGAAGCCGATATGCATTTCAAATATAGGTGCCGATAGGCATTCCAGATATGGTTGCCGATAGGCATTTTAAATATAGGTGCTGAAAGGCATTTAAGATGTAGTTTCCGATAGGCATTTCAAAAATTGATGCCGATAGGCATTTCAGATATAGGTGCCGATAGGCATTTTAGATATAGTTGCCGATTAGCATTTTAAAAACAGGTGCCGATAGGCATTTCAGATATAGAAGCCGATAGGTATTTCAAATATAGGTGTCGATAGGCATTTCAGATATGGTTGCCGATAGGCATTTCAGATATGGTTGCCGATAGGCATTTCAAATATAGGAGCAAATATGCATTTCATATGTAGTTTCCGAAGGCATTTCAAAAATAGGTGCTGATAGGCATTTCAGATATAGGTGCCGATAGGCACTTCAGATATAGTTGCCGATTGGCATTTTAAAAATAGGTGCCGATAGGCATTTCAGATATAGAAGCCGATAGGCATTTCAAATATAGGTGCTGATAGGCATTCCAGATATGGTTGCCGATAGGCATTTCAAATATAGGTGCTGATAGGCATTTCAGATGTAGTTTTCGATAGGTATTTCAAAAATAGGTACCGATAGGCATTTCAAATATAGGTGCCGATAGGCACTTCAGATATAGTTGCCGATTGGCATTTTAAAAATAGGTGCCGATAGGCATTTCAGATATAGAAGTCGATAGGCATTTCAAATATAGGTGCCGATAGGCATTCCAGATATGGTTGCCGATAGGCATTTCAAATATAGGTGCTGATAGGCATTTCAGATGTAGTTTCCGATAGGCATTTCAAAAATAGGTGCCGATAGGCATTTCAGATATAGGTGCCGATAGGCATTTCAGATATAGTTGCCGATTGGCATTTTAAAAATAGGTGCCGATAGGCATTCAAGATATAGAAGCCGATAGGCATTTCAAATATAGGTGCCGATAGGCATTCCAGATATGGTTGCTGATAGGCATTTCAAATATTGGTGCTGATAGGCATTTCAGATATAGGTGCCGATAGGCATTTCAAAAATTGGTGCCGATAGGCATTTGAGATATAGGTGCCGATAGGCATTTCAGATATAGTTGCCGATTGGCATTTTAAAAATAGGTGCCGATAGGCATTTCAGATATAGAAGCCGATAGGTATTTCAAATATAGGTGTCGATAGGCATTTCAGATATGGTTGCCGATAGGCATTTCAAATATAGGTGCTGATAGGCATTTCAGATGTGGTTTCCGATAGGCATTTCAAAAATAGGTGCCGATAGGCATTTCAGATATAGGTGCTGATAGGCATTTCAGATATAGTTGCCGATTAGCATTTTAAAAATAGGTGTCGATAGGCATTTCAGATATAGAAGCCGATAGGCATTTCAAATATAGGTGCCGATAGGCATTCCAGATATGGTTGCCGATAGGCATTTCAAATATAGGTGCTGAAAGGCATTTTAGATGTAGTTTCCGATAGGCATTTCAAAAATTGATGCCGATAGGCATTTCAGATATAGGTGCCGATAGGCATTTTAGATATAGTTGCCGATTAGCATTTTAAAAACAGGTGCCGATAGGCATTTCAGATATAGAAGCCGATAGGTATTTCAAATATAGGTGTCGATAGGCATTCCAGATATGGTTGCCGATAGGCATTTCAAATATAGGTGCTGATAGGCATTTCAGATGTAGTTTCCGATAGGCATTTCAAAAATAGGTGCCGATAGGCATTTCAGATATAGGTGCCGATAGGCATTTCAGGTATGGTTGCCGATAGACATTTCAAATATAGGTGCTGATAGGCATTTCAGATGTAGTTTCCGATAGGCATTTCAAAAATAGTTGCCGATAGGCATTTCAGATATAGGTGAAGATAGGCATTTCAGATATAGTTGCCGATTGGCATTTTAAAAATAGGTGCCGATAGGCATTTTAGATATAGAAGCCGATAGGCATTTCAAATATAGGTGCCGATAGGCATTCCAGATAGGGTTGCCGATAGGCATTTCAAATGTAGGTGCTGATAGGCATTTCAGATGTAGTTTCCGATAGGTTTTCAAAAATAGATGCCGATAGGCATTTCAGATATAGGTGCCGATAAGCATTTCAGATATGTTTGCTGATAGGCATTTCAAATATAGGTGCTGATAGGCATTTTAGATGTAGTTTCCGATAGGCATTTCAAAAATTGATGCCGATAGGCATTTCATATATAGGTGCCGATAGGCATTTCAGATATAGTTGCCGATTGGCATTTTAAAAACAGGTGCCGATAGGCATTTCAGATATAGAAGCCGATAGGTATTTCAAATATAGGTGTCGAAAGGCATTTCAGATATGGTTGCCGATAGGCATTTCAAATATAGGAGCAGATAGGCATTTCAGATGTAGTTTCCGAAAGGCATTTCAAAAATAGGTGCCGATAAGCATTTCAGATATAGGTGCCGATAGGCATTTCAGATATAGTTGCCGATTGGCATTTTAAAAATAGGTGCCGATAGGCATTTCAGATATAGAAGCCGATAGGCATTTCAAATATAGGTGCCGATAGGCATTCCAGATATGGTTGCCGATAGGCATTTCAAATATAAGTGCTGATAGGCATTTAAGATGTAGTTTCCGATAGGCATTTCAAAAATAGGTACCGATAGGCATTTCAGATATAGGTGCCGATAGCCATTTCAGATATAGGTGCCGATAGGCATTTCAGATATAGTTACCGATTGGCATTTTAAAAATAGGTGCCGATAGGCATTTCAGATATAGAAGCCGATAGGTATTTTAAATATAGGTGTCGATAGGCATTTCAGATATGGTTGCCGATAGGCATTTCAAATATAGGTGCTGATAGGCATTCCAGATGTAGTTTCCGATAGGCATTTCAAAAATTGGTGCCGATAGGCATTTCAGATATAGGTGCCGGTAGGCATTTCAGATATAGTTACCGATTGGCATTTTAAAAATAGGTGCCGATAGGCATTTCAGATATAGAAGTTGATAGGTATTTCAAATATAGGTGCCGATAGTCATTCCAGATATGGTTGCCGATAGGCATTTTAAATATAGGTGCTGATAGGCATTCCAGATGTAGTTTCCGATAGGCATTTAAAAAATTGGTGCCGATAGGCATTTCAGATATAGGTGCCGATAGGCATTTCAGATATAGTTACCGATTGGCATTTTAAAAATAGGTGCCGATAGGCATTTCAGATATAGAAGCCGATAGGTATTTCAAATATAGGTGTCAATAGGCATTTCAGATATAGTTGCCGATAGGCATTTCAAATATAGGTGCTGATAGGCATTTCAGATGTAGTTTCCGATAGGCATTTCAAAAATAGGTGCCGATAGGCATTTCAGATATAGGTGCCGATAGGCATTTCAAATATAGTTGCCGATTGGCATTTTAAAAATAGTTGCCGATAGGCATTTCAGATATAGAAGCCGATAGGCATTTCAAGTATAGGTGCCGATAGGTATTCCAGATATGGTTGCCGCAAGGCATTTCAAATATAGGTGCTGATAGGCATTTCAGATGTAGTTTCCGATAGGCATTTCAAAAATAGGTGCCGATAGGCATTTCAGATATAGGTGCCGATAGGCATTTTAGATATAGTTGCCAATTGGCATTTTAAAAATAGGTGCCGATAGGCATTTCAGATATAGGTGCCGATAGGCATTTTAGATATAGTTGCCAATTGGCATTTTAAAAATAGGTGCCGATAGGCATTTAAGATGTAGTTTCCGATAGGCATTTCAAATATAGGTGTCGATAGGCATTTCAGATATAAATGCCAAAAGGCATTTCGGATATAGGTGCCGATAGGCATTTCAGATATAGTTGCCGATGGGCTTTTTAAAAATAGGTGCCGATAGGCATTTCAGATATAGAAGCCGATAGGTATTTCAAATATAGGTGCTGATAGGCATTCCAGATATGGTTGCCGATAGGCATTTCAAATATAGGTGCTGATAGGCATTTTAAAAATAGGTGCCGATAGGCATTTCAGATATAGGAGCCGATAGGCATTTCAAATATAGATGCCGATAAGCATTCCAGATATGGTTGCCGATAGGCATTTCAAATATAGGTGCTGATAGGCATTCCAGATATGGTTGCCGATAGGCATTTCAAATATAGGTGCTGATAGGCATTTCAGATATAGTTTCCGATAGGCATTTCAAAAATAGGTGCCGATAGGCATTTCAGATATAGGTGCCGATAGGCATTTCAGATATAGAAGCCGATTAGCATTTTAAAAATAGGTGCCGATAGGAATTTCAGAAATAGAAGCCGATAGGCATTTCAAATATAGGTGCCGATAGGCATTTCAGATATGGTTGCCGATAGGCATTTCAAATATAGGTGCTGATAGGCATTTCAGATGTAGTTTTCGATGGGTATTTCAAAAATAGGTACCGATAGGCATTTCAAATATGGGTGCCGATAGGCATTTCAGATATAGTTGCCGATTGGCATTTTAAAAATAGGTGCCGATAGGCATTTCGGATATAGAAGCCGATATGCATTTCAAATATAGGTGCCGATAGGCATTCCAGATATGGTTGCCGATAGGCATTTCAAATATAGGTGCTGAAAGGCATTTTAGATGTAGTTTCCGATAGGCATTTCAAAAATTGGTGCCGATAGGCATTTCAGATATACGTGCCGATAGGCATTACAGATATAGTTGCCGATTGGCATTTTAAAAATAGGTGCCGATAGGCATTTCAGATATAGAAGCCGATATGCATTTCAAATATAGGTGCCGATAGGCATTCCAGATATGGTTGCCGATAGGCATTTTAAATATAGGTGCTGAAAGGCATTTTAGATGTAGTTTCCGATAGGCATTTCAAAAATTGATGCCGATAGGCATTTCAGATATAGGTGCCGATAGGCATTTTAGATATAGTTGCCGATTAGCATTTTAAAAACAGGTGCCGATAGGCATTTCAGATATAGAAGCCGATAGGTATTTCAAATATAGGTGTCGATAGGCATTTCAGATATGGTTGCCGATAGGCATTTCAGATATGGTTGCCGATAGGCATTTCAAATATAGGAGCAAATATGCATTTCATATGTAGTTTCCGAAGGCATTTCAAAAATAGGTGCCGATAGGCATTTCAGATATAGGTGCCGATAGGCACTTCAGATATAGTTGCCGATTGGCATTTTAAAAATAGGTGCCGATAGGCATTTCAGATATAGAAGCCGATAGGCATTTCAAATATATATGCTGATAGGCATTTCAGATATGGTTGCCGATAGGCATTTCAAATATAGGTGCTGATAGGCATTTCAGATGTAGTTTCCGATAGGCATTTCAATAATAGGTGCCGATAGGCATTTCAGATATAGGTGCCGATAGGCATTTCAGATATAGTTGCCGATTGGCATTTTAAAAATAGGTGCCGGTAGGCATTTCAGATATAGAAGCCGATAGGCATTTCAAATATAGCTGCCGATAGGCATTCCAGATATGGTTGCCGATAGGCATTTCAAATATAGGTGCTGATAGGCATTTCAGATGTAGTTTCCGATAGGCATTTCAAAAATTGGTGCCGATAGGCATTTCAGATATAGGTGCCGATAGGCATTTCAGATATAGTTGCCGATTGGCATTTTAAAGATAGGTGCCAATAGGCATTTTAGATGTAGTTTCCGATAGGCATTTAAAAAATTGATGCCGATAGGCATTTCAGATATAGGTGCCGATAGGCATTTTAGATATAGTTGCCGATTAGCATTTTAAAAACAGGTGCCGATAGGCATTTCAGATATAGAAGCCGATAGGTATTTCAAATATAGGTGTCGATAGGCATTTCAGATATGGTTGCCGATAGGCATTTCAAATATAGGTGCTGATAGGCATTTCAGATGTAGTGCCCGATAGGCATTTCAAAAATAGGTGCCGATAGGCATTTCAGATATAGAAGCTGCTAGGCATTTCAAATATAGGTGCCGATAGGCATTCCAGATATGTTTGCCGATAGGCATTTCAAATATAGGTGCTGATAGGCATTCCAGATGTAGTTTCCGATTGGCATTTCAAAAATTGGTGCCGATAGGCATTTCAGATATAGGTGCCGATAGGCATTTTAGATATAGTTACCGATTGGCATTTTAAAAATAGGTGCCGATAGGCATTTCAGATATAGAAGTTGATAGGTATTTCAAATATAGGTGCCGATAGGCATTCCAGATATGGTTGCCGATAGGCATTTTAAATATAGGTGCTGATAGGCATTCCAGATGTAGTTTCCGATAGGCATTCCAAAAATTGTTGCCGATAGGCATTTCAAATACAGGTGCCGATAGGCATTTCAGATATAGTTACCGATTGGCATTTTAAAAATAGGTGCCGATAGGCATTTCAGATATAGAGGCCGATAGGTGTTTCAAATATAGGTGTCAATAGGCATTTTAGATATAGTTGCCGATAAGCATTTCAAATATAGGTGCTGATAGGCATTACAGATGTAGTTTCCGATAGGCATTTCAAAAATAGGTGCCGATAGGCATTTCAGATATAGGTGCCGATAGGCATTTCAAATATTGTTGCCGATTGGCATTTTAAAAATAGGTGCCGATAGGCATTTCAGATATAGAAGCCGATAGGCATTTCAAGTATAGGTGCCGATAGGCATTCCAGATATAGTTGCCGATAGGAATTTCAAATATAAGTGCTGATAGGCATTTCAGATGTAGTTTCCGATAGGCATTTCAAAAATAGGTGCCGATAGGCATTTCAGATATAGGTGCCGATAGGCATTTCAGATATAGTTGCCAATTGGCATTTTAAAAATAGGTGCCGATACGCATTTCAGATATAGAAACCGATAGGCATTTCAAATATAGGTGCCGATAGGCATACCAGATATGGTTGCTGATAGGCATTTTCAAATATAGGTGCTGATAGGCATTTTAGATGTAGTTTCCGATAGGCATTTCAGAAATTGATGCCGATAGGCAATTCAGATATAGGTGCCGATAGGCACTTCAAATATAGTTGCCGATTGGCATTTTAAAAACAGGTGCCGATAGGCATTTCAGATATAGATGTCGATAGGAATTTCAAATATAGGTGTCGATAGGCATTTCAGATATGGTTGCCGATAGGCATTTCAAATATAGGACCAGATAGGCATTTCAGATGTAGTTTCCGAAAGGCATTTCAAAAATAAGTGCCGATAGGCATTTCAGATATAGGTGTCGATAGGCATTTCAGATATAGTTGCCGATTGGCATTTTAAAAATAGGTGCCGATAGGCATTTCAGATATAGAAGCTGATAGGCATTTCAAATATAGGTGCCGATAGGCATTCCAGATATGGTTATCGATAGGCATTTCAAATATAGGTGCTGATAGGCATTTCAGATGTAGTTTCCGATAGGCATTTCAAAAATAGGCGCCGATAGGCATTTCAGATATAGGTGCCGATAGGCATTTCAGATATAGGAGCCGATTGGCATTTTAAAAATAGGTGCTGATAGGCATTTCAGATATAGAAGCCGAAAGGCATTTCAAATATAGGTGCCGATAGGCATTTCAGTTATGGTTGCCGATAGGCATTTCAAATATAGGTGCTGATAGGCATTTCAGATGTAGTTTCCGATAGGCATTTCAAAAATTGGTGCCGATAGGCATTTCAGATATAGGTGCCGATAGGCATTTCAGATATAGTTGCCGATTGGCATTTTAAAAATAGGTGCCGATAGGCATTTCAGATATAGAAGCCGATAGGTATTTCAAATATAGGTGTCGATAGGCGTTTCAGATATGGTTGCCGATAGGCATTTCAAATATAGGTGCTGATAGGCATTTCAGATGTGGTTTCCGATAGGCATTTTGAAAATAGGTGCCAATAGGCATTTCAGATATAGGTGCCAATAGGCATTTCAGATATAGTTGCCGATTGGCATTTTAAAAATAGGTGCCGATAGGCATTTCAGATATAGAAGCAGATAGGCATTTCAAATATAGGTGCCGATAGGCATTCCAGATATGGTTGCCGATAGGCATTTCAAATATAGGTGCTAATAGGCATTTCAGATGTAGTTTCCGATAGGCATTTCAAAAATAGGTGCTGATAGGCATTTCAGATATAGGTGCCGATAGGCATTTCAGATATAGTTGCCAATTGGCATTTAAAAAATAGGTGACGATAGGCATTTCAGATATAGAAGCTGATAGGCATTTCAAATATAGGTGCCGATAGGCATTCCAGATATGGTTGCCGATAGGCATTTCAAATATAGGTGCTAATATGCATTTTAGATGTAGTTTCCGATAGGCATTTCAAAAATTGATGCCGATAGGCATTTCAGATATAGGTTCCGATAGGCATGTCAGATATAGTTGCCGATCGGCATTTTAGAAATAGATGCCAATAGGCATTTCAGATATAGAAGCCGATAGGCATTTCAAATATAGGTGCCGAAAGGCATTTCAGATATGGTTGCCGATAGGCATTTCAAATATAGGTGCTGATAGGCATTTCAGATGTAGTTTCCGATAGGCATTTCAAAAATTGGTGCCGATAGGCATTTCAGATATAGGTGCCGATAGGCATTTCAGATATAGTTGCCGATTGGCATTTTAAAAATAGGTGCCGATAGGCATTTCAGATATAGAAGCCGATAGGTATTTCAAATAGAGGTGTCGATAGGCATTTCAGATATGGTTGCCGATAGGCATTTCAAATATTGGTGCTGATAGGCATTTCAGATGTAGTTTCCGATAGGCATTTCAAAATTTGGTGCCGATAGGCATTTCAGATATAGGTGCCGATAGGCATTTCAGATATAGTTGCCGATTGGCATTTTAGAAATAGGTGATAATAGGCATTTCAGATATAGAAGCCGATAGGCATTTCAAATATAGGTGCCGATAGGCATTTCAGATATGGTTGCCGATAGGCATTTCAAATATAGGTGCTGATAGGCATTTCAGATGTAGTTTCCGATAGGCATTTCAAAAATTGGTGCCGATAGGCATTTCAGATATAGGTGCCGATAGGCATTTCAGATATAGTTGCCGATTGACATTTTAAAAATAGGTGATGATAGGCATTTCAGATATAGAAGCCGATAGGTATTTCAAATATAGGTGTCGATAGGCATTTCAGATATAGTTGCCGATAGGCATTTCAAATATTGGTGCTGATACACATTTCAGATGTAGTTTCCGATAGGCATTTCAAAAATAGGTGCCAATAGGCATTTCAGATATAGGTGCCGATAGGCATTACAGATATAGTTGCCGATTGGCATTTTAAAAATAGGTGCCAATAGGCATTTCAAATATAGAAGCCGATAGGCATTTCAAATATAGGTGCCGATAGGCATTTCAGATATGGTTCCCGATAGGCATTTCAAATATAGGTGCTGATAGGGATTTCAGATGTAGTTTCCGATAGGCATTTAAAAATAGGTGCCGATAGGCATTTCAGATATAGTTACCTATTGGCATTTTAAAAAGAGGTGCCGATAGGCATTTCAGATATAGAAGCCGATAGGTATTTCAAATATAGGTGTCAATAGGCATTTCAGATATGGTTGCCGATAGGCATTTCAAATATAGGTGCTGATAAGCATTTCAGATGTAGTTTCCGATAGGCATTTCAAAAATAGGTGCCGATAGGCATTTCAGATATAGGTGCCGATAGGCATTTCAGATATAGTTGACGATTGGCATTTTAAAAAAAAGTGCCGATAGGCATTTCAGATATAGAAGCCGATAGGCATTTCAAATATAGGTGCCGATAGGCATTCCAGATATGGTTGCCGATAGGCATTTCAAATATAGGTGCTAATAGGCATTTCAGATGTAGTTTCCGATAGGCATTTCAAAAATAGGTGCTGATAGGCATTTCAGATATAGGTGCCGATAGGCATTTCAGATATAGTTGCCAATTGGCATTTAAAAAATAGGTGCCGATAGGCATTTCAGCTATAGAAGCTGATAGGCATTTTAAATATAGGTGCCGATAGGCATTCCAGATATGGTTTCCGATAGGCATTTCAAATATAGGTGCTAATATGCATTTTAGATGTAGTTTCCGATAGGCATTTCAAAAATTGACGCCGATAGGCATTTCAGATATAGGTTCCGATAGGCATTTCAGATATAGTTGCCGATTGGCATTTTAAAAACAGATGCCGATAGGCATTTCAGATATAGAAGCCGATAGGTATTTCAAATATAGGTGTCGATAGGCATTTCAGATATGGTTGCCGATAGGCAATTCAAATATAGGAGCAGATAGGCAATTTAGATTTAGTTTCCGAAAGGCATTTAAAAAATAGGTGCCGATAGGCATTTCAGATATAGTTGCCGATTGGCATTTTAAAAATAGGTGCCGATAGGTATTTCAGATATAGAAGCCGATAGGCATTTAAAATATAGGTGCCCATAGGCATTCCAGATATGGTTGCCGATAGGCATTTCAAATATAAGTGCTAATAGGCATTTCAGATGTAGTTTCCGATAGGCATTTCAAAAATAGGTACCGATAAGCATTTCAGATATAGGTGCCGATAGGCATTTCAGATATAGTTGCCAATTGGCATTTTAAAAATAGGTGTCGATACGCATTTCAGATATAGAAGCCGATAGGCATTTCAAATATAGGTGCCGATAGATATTCCAGATATGGTTGCCGATAGGCATTTCAAATATAGGTGCTGTTAGGCATTTCAGATGTAGTTTCCGATAGGCATTTCAAAAATTGGTGCCGATAGGCATTTCAGATATAGGTGCCGATAGGCATTTCAGATATAGTTGCCGAATGGCATTTTAAAAATAGGTGCCGATAGGCATTTCAGATATAGAAGCCGATAGGCATTTCAAATATAGGTGCCGATAGGCATTCCAGATATGGTTGCCGATAGGCATTTCAAATATTGGTGCTGATAGCCATTTCAGATGTAGTTTCCGATAGGCATTTCAAAAATATGTGCCGATAGGCATTCCAGATATAGTTGCCGATTGGCATTTTAAAAATAGGTGCCGATAGGCATTCCAGATATGTTTGCCGATAGGCATTTCAAATATTGGTGCTGATAGGCATTTCAGATGTAGTTTCCGATAGGCATTTCAAACATAGTTGCCGATAGGCATTTCAGATATAGGTGCCGATAGGCATTACAGATATAGTTGCCGATTGGCATTTTAAAAATAGGTGCCGATAGGCATTTCAGATATAGAAGCGATAGGCATTTCAAATATAGGTCCCGATAGGCATTCCAGATATGGTTGCCGATAGGCATTTCAAATATAGGTGCTGATAGGCATTTCAGATGTAGTTTCCGATAGGCATTTCAAAAATATGTGCCGATAGGCATTCCAGATATAGGTGCCGATAGGCATTTCAGATATAGTTGCCGATTGGCATTTTAAAAATAGGTGCCGATAGGTATTTCAGATATAGAAGCCGATAGGCATTTAAAATATAGGTGCCCATAGGCATTCCAGATATGGTTGCCGATAGGCATTTCAAATATAAGTGCTAATAGGCATTTCAGATGTAGTTTCCGATAGGCATTTCAAAAATAGGTACCGATAAGCATTTCAGATATAGGTGCCGATAGGCATTTCAGATATAGTTGCCAATTGGCATTTTAAAAATAGGTGTCGATACGCATTTCAGATATAGAAGCCGATAGGCATTTCAAATATAGGTGCCGATAGATATTCCAGATATGGTTGCCGATAGGCATTTCAAATATAGGTGCTGTTAGGCATTTCAGATGTAGTTTCCGATAGGCATTTCAAAAATTGGTGCCGATAGGCATTTCAGATATAGGTGCCGATAGGCATTTCAGATATAGTTGCCGAATGGCATTTTAAAAATAGGTGCCGATAGGCATTTCAGATATAGAAGCCGATAGGCATTTCAAATATAGGTGCCGATAGGCATTCCAGATATGGTTGCCGATAGGCATTTCAAATATTGGTGCTGATAGCCATTTCAGATGTAGTTTCCGATAGGCATTTCAAAAATATGTGCCGATAGGCATTCCAGATATAGTTGCCGATTGGCATTTTAAAAATAGGTGCCGATAGGCATTCCAGATATGTTTGCCGATAGGCATTTCAAATATTGGTGCTGATAGGCATTTCAGATGTAGTTTCCGATAGGCATTTCAAACATAGTTGCCGATAGGCATTTCAGATATAGGTGCCGATAGGCATTACAGATATAGTTGCCGATTGGCATTTTAAAAATAGGTGCCGATAGGCATTTCAGATATAGAAGCGATAGGCATTTCAAATATAGGTCCCGATAGGCATTCCAGATATGGTTGCCGATAGGCATTTCAAATATAGGTGCTGATAGGCATTCCAGATGTAGTTTCCGATTGGCATTTCAAAAATTGGTGACGATAGGCATTTCAGATATAGGTGCCGATAGGCATTTTAGATATAGTTACCGATTGGCATTTTAAAAATAGGTGCCGATAGGCATTTCAGATATAGAAGTTGATAGGTATTTCAAATATAGGTGCCGATAGGCATTCCAGATATGGTTGCCGATAGGCATTTTAAATATAGGTGCTTATAGGCATTCCAGATGTAGTTTCCGATAGGCATTCCAAAAATTGTTGCCGATAGGCATTTCAAATACAGGTGCCGATAGGCATTTCAGATATAGTTACCGATTGGCATTTTAAAAATAGGTGCCGATAGGCATTTCAGATATAGAGGCCGATAGGTGTTTCAAATATAGGTGTCAATAGGCATTTTAGATATAGTTGCCGATAAGCATTTCAAATATAGGTGCTGATAGGCATTACAGATGTAGTTTCCGATAGGCATTTCAAAAATAGGTGCCGATAGGCATTTCAGATATAGGTGCCGATAGGCATTTCAAATATTGTTGCCGATTGGCATTTTAAAAATAGGTGCCGATAGGCATTTCAGATATAGAAGCCGATAGGCATTTCAAGTATAGGTGCCGATAGGCATTCCAGATATATTTGCCGATAGGAATTTCAAATATAAGTGCTGATAGGCATTTCAGATGTAGTTTCCGATAGGCATTTCAAAAATAGGTGCCGATAGGCATTTCAGATATAGGTGCCGATAGGCATTTCAGATATAGTTGCCAATTGGCATTTTAAAAATAGGTGCCGATACGCATTTCAGATATAGAAACCGATAGGCATTTCAAATATAGGTGCCGATAGGCATTCCAGGTATAGAAGCCGATAGGCATTTCAAATATAGGTGCCGATAGGCATTTCAGATATGGTTGCCGATAGGCATTTCAAATATAGGTGCTGATAGGGATTTCAGATGTAGTTTCCGATAGGCATTTAAAAATAGGTGCCGATAGGCATTTCAGATATAGGTGCCGATAGACTTTTCAGATATAGTTGCCGATTGGCATTTTAAAAATAGGTGTCGATAGGCATTTCATATATAATAGCCGATAGGCATTTTAAATATAGGTGCCGATAGGCATTCCAGATATGGTTGCCGATAGGCATTTCAAATATAGGTGCTGATAGGCATTCCAGATGTAGTTTCCGATAGGCATTTCAAAAATTGGTGCCGATAGGCATTTCAGATATAGGTGCCGATAGGCATTTCAGATATAGTTGACGATTGACATTTTAAAAATAGGTGCCGATAGGCATTTCAGATATAGAAGCCGATAGGCATTTCAAATATAGGTGCCGATAGGCATTCCAGATATGGTTGCCGATAGGCATTTCAAATATAGGTGCTAATAGGCATTTCAGATGTAGTTTCCGATAGGCATTTCAAAAATAGGTGCTGATAGGCATTTCAGATATAGGTGCCGATAGGCATTTCAGATATAGTTGCCAATTGGCATTTAAAAAATAGGTGCCGATAGGCATTTCAGATATAGAAGCTGATAGGCATTTCAAATATAGGTGCCGATAGGCATTCCAGATATGGTTGCCGATAGGCATTTCAAATATAGGTGCTAATATGCATTTTAGATGTAGTTTCCGATAGGCATTTCAAAAATTGATGCCGATAGGCATTTCAGATATAGGTTCCGATAGGCATTTCAGATATAGTTGCCGATAGGCATTCTAAAAACAGATGCCGATAGGCATTTCAGATATAGAAGCCGATAGGTATTTTAAATAAAGGTGTCGATAGGCATTTCAGATATGGTTGCCGATAGGCAATTCAAATATAGGAGCAGATAGGCATTTCAGATTTAGTTTCCGAAAGGCATTTCAAAAATAGGTGCCGATAGGCATTTCAGATATAGGTGCCGATAGGCATTTCAGATATAGTTGCCGATTGGCATTTTAAAAACAGGTGCCGATAGGTATTTCAGATATAGAAGCCGATAGGCATTTCAAATATAGGTGCCCATAGGCATTCCAGATATGGTTGCCGATAGGCATTTCAAATATAAGTGCTAATAGGCATTTCAGATGTAGTTTCCGATAGGCATTCCAAAAATAGGTACCGATAAGCATTTCAGATATAGGTGCCGATAGGCATTTAAGATATAGTTGCCAATTGGCATTTTAAAAATAGGTGTCGATAGGCATTTCAGATATAGAAGCCGATAGGCATTTCAAATATAGGTGCCGATAGGCATTCCAGATATGGTTGCCGATAGGCATTTCAAATATTGGTGCTGATAGGCATTTCAGATGTAGTTTCCGATAGGCATTTCAAACATAGTTGCCGATAGGCATTTCAGATATAGGTGCCGATAGGCATTACAGATATAGTTGCCGATTGGCATTTTAAAAATAGGTGCCGATAGGCATTTCAGATATAGAAGCGATAGGCATTTCAAATATAGGTCCCGATAGGCATTCCAGATATGGTTGCCGATAGGCATTTCAAATATAGGTGCTGATAGGCATTTCAGATGTAGTTTCCGATAGGCATTTCAAAAATATGTGCCGATAGGCATTCCAGATATAGGTGCCGATAGGCATTTCAGATATAGTTGCCGATTGGCATTTTAAAAATAGGTACCGATAGGCATTTCAGATATAGAAGCCGATAGGCATTTCAAATATAGGTGCCGATAAGCATTCCAGATATGGTTGCCGATAGGCATTTCAAATATAGGTGCTGATAGGCATTTCAGATGTAGTTTCCGATAGGCATTTCAAAAATTGGTGCCGATAGGCATTTAAGATATAGGTGCCGATAGGCATTTCAGATATAGTAGCCGATTTGCATTTTAAAAATAGGTGCCGATAGGCATTTCAGATATAGATGCCGATAGGTATTTTAAATATAGGTGTCGATAGGCATTTCAGATATGGTTGCCGATAGGCATTTCAAATATAGGTGCTGATAGGCATTTCAGATGTAGTGCCCGATAGGCATTTCAAAAATAGGTGCCGATAGGCATTTCAGATATAGAAGCTGCTAGGCATTTCAAATATAGGTGCCGATAGGCATTCCAGATATGTTTGCCGATAGGCATTTCAAATATAGGTGCTGATAGGCATTCCAGATGTAGTTTCCGATTGGCATTTCAAAAATTGGTGCCGATAGGCATTTCAGATATAGGTGCCGATAGGCATTTTAGATATAGTTACCGATTGGCATTTTAAAAATAGGTGCCGATAGGCATTTCAGATATAGAAGTTGATAGGTATTTCAAATATAGGTGCCGATAGGCATTCCAGATATGGTTGCCGATAGGCATTTTAAATATAGGTGCTGATAGGCATTCCAGATGTAGTTTCCGATAGGCATTCCAAAAATTGTTGCCGATAGGCATTTCAAATACAGGTGCCGATAGGCATTTCAGATATAGTTACCGATTGGCATTTTAAAAATAGGTGCCGATAGGCATTTCAGATATAGAGGCCGATAGGTGTTTCAAATATAGGTGTCAATAGGCATTTTAGATATAGTTGCCGATAAGCATTTCAAATATAGGTGCTGATAGGCATTACAGATGTAGTTTCCGATAGGCATTTCAAAAATAGGTGCCGATAGGCATTTCAGATATAGGTGCCGATAGGCATTTCAAATATTGTTGCCGATTGGCATTTTAAAAATAGGTGCCGATAGGCATTTCAGATATAGAAGCCGATAGGCATTTCAAGTATAGGTGCCGATAGGCATTCCAGATATAGTTGCCGATAGGAATTTCAAATATAAGTGCTGATAGGCATTTCAGATGTAGTTTCCGATAGGCATTTCAAAAATAGGTGCCGATAGGCATTTCAGATATAGGTGCCGATAGGCATTTCAGATATAGTTGCCAATTGGCATTTTAAAAATAGGTGCCGATACGCATTTCAGATATAGAAACCGATAGGCATTTCAAATATAGGTGCCGATAGGCATTCCAGATATGGTTATCGATAGGCATTTCAAATATAGGAGCAGATAGGCATTTCAGATGTAGTTTCCGAAAGGCATTTCAAAAATAAGTGCCGATAGGCATTTCAGATATAGGTGTCGATAGGCATTTCAGATATAGTTGCCGATTGGCATTTTAAAAATAGGTGCCGATAGGCATTTCAGATATAGAAGCTGATAGGCATTTCAAATATAGGTGCCGATAGGCATTCCAGATATGGTTATCGATAGGCATTTCAAATATAGGTGCTGATAGGCATTTCAGATGTAGTTTCCGATAGGCATTTCAAAAATAGGCGCCGATAGGCATTTCAGATATAGGTGCCGATAGGCATTTCAGATATAGGAGCCGATTGGCATTTTAAAAATAGGTGCTGATAGGCATTTCAGATATAGAAGCCGAAAGGCATTTCAAATATAGGTGCCGATAGGCATTTCAGTTATGGTTGCCGATAGGCATTTCAAATATAGGTGCTGATAGGCATTTCAGATGTAGTTTCCGATAGGCATTTCAAAAATTGGTGCCGATAGGCATTTCAGATATAGGTGCCGATAGGCATTTCAGATATAGTTGCCGATTGGCATTTTAAAAATAGGTGCCGATAGGCATTTCAGATATAGAAGCTGATAGGCATTTCAAATATAGGTGCCGATAGGCATTCCAGATATGGTTATCGATAGGCATTTCAAATATAGGTGCTGATAGGCATTTCAGATGTAGTTTCCGATAGGCATTTCAAAAATAGGCGCCGATAGGCATTTCAGATATAGGTGCCGATAGGCATTTCAGATATAGGAGCCGATTGGCATTTTAAAAATAGGTGCTGATAGGCATTTCAGATATAGAAGCCGAAAGGCATTTCAAATATAGGTGCCGATAGGCATTTCAGTTATGGTTGCCGATAGGCATTTCAAATATAGGTGCTGATAGGCATTTCAGATGTAGTTTCCGATAGGCATTTCAAAAATTGGTGCCGATAGGCATTTCAGATATAGGTGCCGATAGGCATTTCAGATATAGTTGCCGATTGGCATTTTAAAAATAGGTGCCGATAGGCATTTCAGATATAGAAGCCGATAGGTATTTCAAATATAGTTGTCGATAGGCGTTTCAGATATGGTTGCCGATAGGCATTTCAAATATAGGTGCTGATAGGCATTTCAGATGTGGTTTCCGATAGGCATTTTGAAAATAGGTGCCGATAGGCATTTCAGATATAGGTGCCAATAGGCATTTCAGATATAGTTGCCGATTGGCATTTTAAAAATAGGTGCCGATAGGCATTTCAGATATAGAAGCAGATAGGCATTTCAAATATAGGTGCCGATAGGCATTCCAGATATGGTTGCCGATAGGCATTTCAAATATAGGTGCTAATAGGCATTTCAGATGTAGTTTCCGATAGGCATTTCAAAAATAGGTGCTGATAGGCATTTCAGATATAGGTGCCGATAGGCATTTCAGATATAGTTGCCAATTGGCATTTAAAAAATAGGTGACGATAGGCATTTCAGATATAGAAGCTGATAGGCATTTCAAATATAGGTGCCGATAGGCATTCCAGATATGGTTGCCGATAGGCATTTCAAATATAGGTGCTAATATGCATTTTAGATGTAGTTTCCGATAGGCATTTCAAAAATTGATGCCGATAGGCATTTCAGATATAGGTTCCGATAGGCATGTCAGATATAGTTGCCGATTGGCATTTTAGAAATAGATGCCAATAGGCATTTCAGATATAGAAGCCGATAGGCATTTCAAATATAGGTGCCGAAAGGCATTTCAGATATGGTTGCCGATAGGCATTTCAAATATAGGTGCTGATAGGCATTTCAGATGTAGTTTCCGATAGGCATTTCAAAAATTGGTGCCGATAGGCATTTCAGATATAGGTGCCGATAGGCATTTCAGATATAGTTGCCGATTGGCATTTTAAAAATAGGTGCCGATAGGCATTTCAGATATAGAAGCCGATAGGTATTTCAAATAGAGGTGTCGATAGGCATTTCAGATATGGTTGCCGATAGGCATTTCAAATATTGGTGCTGATAGGCATTTCAGATGTAGTTTCCGATAGGCATTTCAAAATTTGGTGCCGATAGGCATTTCAGATATAGGTGCCGATAGGCATTTCAGATATAGTTGCCGATTGGCATTTTAGAAATAGGTGATAATAGGCATTTCAGATATAGAAGCCGATAGGCATTTCAAATATAGGTGCCGATAGGCATTTCAGATATGGTTGCCGATAGGCATTTCAAATATAGGTGCTGATAGGCATTTCAGATGTAGTTTCCGATAGGCATTTCAAAAATTGGTGCCGATAGGCATTTCAGATATAGGTGCCGATAGGCATTTCAGATATAGTTGCCGATTGACATTTTAAAAATAGGTGATGATAGGCATTTCAGATATAGAAGCCGATAGGTATTTCAAATATAGGTGTCGATAGGCATTTCAGATATAGTTGCCGATAGGCATTTCAAATATTGGTGCTGATACACATTTCAGATGTAGTTTCCGATAGGCATTTCAAAAATAGGTGCCAATAGGCATTTCAGATATAGGTGCCGATAGGCATTACAGATATAGTTGCCGATTGGCATTTTAAAAATAGGTGCCAATAGGCATTTCAAATATAGAAGCCGATAGGCATTTCAAATATAGGTGCCGATAGGCATTTCAGATATGGTTCCCGATAGGCATTTCAAATATAGGTGCTGATAGGGATTTCAGATGTAGTTTCCGATAGGCATTTAAAAATAGGTGCCGATAGGCATTTCAGATATAGTTACCTATTGGCATTTTAAAAAGAGGTGCCGATAGGCATTTCAGATATAGAAGCCGATAGGTATTTCAAATATAGGTGTCAATAGGCATTTCAGATATGGTTGCCGATAGGCATTTCAAATATAGGTGCTGATAAGCATTTCAGATGTAGTTTCCGATAGGCATTTCAAAAATAGGTGCCGATAGGCATTTCAGATATAGGTGCCGATAGGCATTTCAGATATAGTTGACGATTGGCATTTTAAAAATAAGTGCCGATAGGCATTTCAGATATAGAAGCCGATAGGCATTTCAAATATAGGTGCCGATAGGCATTCCAGATATGGTTGCCGATAGGCATTTCAAATATAGGTGCTAATAGGCATTTCAGATGTAGTTTCCGATAGGCATTTCAAAAATAGGTGCTGATAGGCATTTCAGATATAGGTGCCGATAGGCATTTCAGATATAGTTGCCAATTGGCATTTAAAAAATAGGTGCCGATAGGCATTTCAGCTATAGAAGCTGATAGGCATTTTAAATATAGGTGCCGATAGGCATTCCAGATATGGTTTCCGATAGGCATTTCAAATATAGGTGCTAATATGCATTTTAGATGTAGTTTCCGATAGGCATTTCAAAAATTGACGCCGATAGGCATTTCAGATATAGGTTCCGATAGGCATTTCAGATATAGTTGCCGATTGGCATTTTAAAAACAGATGCCGATAGGCATTTCAGATATAGAAGCCGATAGGTATTTCAAATATAGGTGTCGATAGGCATTTCAGATATGGTTGCCGATAGGCAATTCAAATATAGGAGCAGATAGGCATTTCAGATTTAGTTTCCGAAAGGCATTTAAAAAATAGGTGCCGATAGGCATTTCAGATATAGTTGCCGATTGGCATTTTAAAAATAGGTGCCGATAGGTATTTCAGATATAGAAGCCGATAGGCATTTAAAATATAGGTGCCCATAGGCATTCCAGATATGGTTGCCGATAGGCATTTCAAATATAAGTGCTAATAGGCATTTCAGATGTAGTTTCCGATAGGCATTTCAAAAATAGGTACCGATAAGCATTTCAGATATAGGTGCCGATAGGCATTTCAGATATAGTTGCCAATTGGCATTTTAAAAATAGGTGTCGATACGCATTTCAGATATAGAAGCCGATAGGCATTTCAAATATAGGTGCCGATAGATATTCCAGATATGGTTGCCGATAGGCATTTCAAATATAGGTGCTGTTAGGCATTTCAGATGTAGTTTCCGATAGGCATTTCAAAAATTGGTGCCGATAGGCATTTCAGATATAGGTGCCGATAGGCATTTCAGATATAGTTGCCGAATGGCATTTTAAAAATAGGTGCCGATAGGCATTTCAGATATAGAAGCCGATAGGCATTTCAAATATAGGTGCCGATAGGCATTCCAGATATGGTTGCCGATAGGCATTTCAAATATTGGTGCTGATAGCCATTTCAGATGTAGTTTCCGATAGGCATTTCAAACATAGTTGCCGATAGGCATTTCAGATATAGGTGTCGATAGGCATTACAGATATACTTGCCGATTGGCATTTTAAAAATAGGTGCCGATAGGCATTTCAGATATAGAAGCGATAGGCATTTCAAATATAGGTCCCGATAGGCATTCCAGATATGGTTGCCGATAGGCATTTCAAATATAGGTGCTGATAGGCATTTCAGATGTAGTTTCCGATAGGCATTTCAAAAATATGTGCCGATAGGCATTCCAGATATAGGTGCTGATAGGCATTTCAGATATAGTTGCCGATTGGCATTTTAAAAATAGGTGCCGATAGGCATTTCAGATATAGAAGCCGATAGGCATTTCTAATATAGGTGCCGATAAGCATTCCAGATATGGTTGCCGATAGGCATTTCAAATATAGGTGCTGATAGGCATTTCAGATGTAGTTTCCGATAGGCATTTCAAAAATTGGTGCCGATAGGCATTTCAGATATAGGTGCCGATAGGCATTTCAGATATAGTAGCCGATTTGCATTTTAAAAATAGGTGCCGATAGGCATTTCAGATATAGAAGCCGATAGGTATTTTAAATATAGGTGTCGATAGGCATGTCAGATATGGTTGCCGATAGGCATTTAAAATATAGGTGCTGATAGGCATTTCAGATGTAGTGTCCGATAGGCATTTCAAAAATAGGTGCCCATAGGCATTTCAGATATAGAAGCTGCTAGGCATTTCAAATATAGGTGCCGATAGGCATTCCAGATATGTTTGCCGATAGGCATTTTAAATATTGGTGCTGATAGGCATTCCAGATATATTTTCCGATAGGCATTTCAAAAATTGGTGCCGATAGGCATTTCTGATATAGGTGCCGATAGGCATTTCAGATATAGTTACCGATTGGCATTTTAAAAATAGGTGCCGATAGGCTTTTCAGATATAGAAGTTGATAGGTATTTCAAATATAGGTGCCGATAGGCATTCCAGATATGGTTGCCGATAAGCACTTTAAATATAGGTGCTGATAGGCATTCCAGATGTAGTTTCCGTTAGGCATTTCAAAAATTAGTGCCGATAGGCATTTCAAATACAGGTGCCGATAGGCATTTCAGATATAGTTACCGATTGGCATTTTAAAAATAGGTGCCGATAGGCATTTCAGATATAGAAGCCGATAGGTGTTTCAAATATAGGTGTCAATAGGCATTTCAGATATAGTTGCCGATAAGCATTTCAAATATAGGTGCTGATAGGCATTTCAGATGTAGTTTCCGATAGGCATTTCAAAAATAGGTGCCGATAGGCATTTCAGATATAGGTGCCGATAGGCATTTCAAATATAGTTGCCGATTGGCATTTTAAAAATAGATGCCGATAGGCATTTCAGATATAGAAGCCGATAGGCATTTCAAGTATAGGTGCCGATAGGCATTCCAGATATGGTTGTTGATAGGCATTTTCAAATATAGGTGCTGATAGGCATTTTAGATGTAGTTTCGATAGGCATTTCAGAAATTGATGCCGATAGGCAATTCAGATATAGGTGCCGATAGGCATTTCAAATATAGTTGCCGATTGGCATTTTAAAAACAGGTGCCGATAGGCATTTCAGATATAGATGCCGATAGGAATTTCAAATATAGGGGTCGATAGGCATTTCAGATATGGTTGCCGATAGGCATTTCAAATATTGGTGCTGATACACATTTCAGATGTAGTTTCCGATAGGCATTTCAAAAATAGGTGCCAATAGGCATTTCAGATATAGGTGCCGATAGGCATTACAGATATAGTTGCCGATTGGCATTTTAAAAATAGGTGCCAATAGGCATTTCAAATATAGAAGCCGATAGGCATTTCAAATATAGGTGCCGATAGGCATTTCAGATATGGTTGCCGATAGGCATTTCAAATATAGGTGCTGATAGGCATTCCAGATGTAGTTTCAGATAGGCATTTCAAAAATTGGTGCCGATAGGCATTTCAGATATAGGTTCCGATAGGCATTTCAGATATAGTTACCTATTGGCATTTTAAAAAGAGGTGCCGATAGGCATTTCAGATATAGAAGCCGATAGGTATTTCAAATATAGGTGTCAATAGGCATTTCAGATATGGTTGCCGATAGGCATTTCAAATATAGGTGCTGATAAGCATTTCAGATGTAGTTTCCGATAGGCATTTCAAAATAGGTGCCGATAGGCATTTTAGATATAGGTGCCGATAGGCATTTCAGATATAGTTGACGATTGGCATTTTAAAAATAGGTGCCGATAGGCATTTCAGATATAGAAGCCGATAGGCATTTCAAATATAGGTGCCGATAGGCATTCCAGATATGGTTGCCGATAGGCATTTCAAATATAGGTGCTAATAGGCATTTCAGATGTAGTTTCCGATAGGCATTTGAAAAATAGGTGCTGATAGGCATTTCAGATATAGGTGCCGATAGGCATTTCAGATATAGTTGCCAATTGGCATTTAAAAAATAGGTGCCGATAGGCATTTCAGATATAGAAGCTGATAGGCATTTCAAATATAGGTGCCGATAGGCATTCCAGATATGGTTTCCGATAGGCATTTCAAATATAGGTGCTAATATGCATTTTAGATGTAGTTTCCGATAGGCATTTCAAAAATTGATGCCGATAGGCATTTCAGATATAGGTTCCGATAGGCATTTCAGATATAGTTGCCGATTGGCATTTTAAAAACAGATGGCGATAGGCATTTCAGATATAGAAGCCGATAGGTATTTCAAATATAGGTGTCGCAAGGCATTTCAGATATGGTTGCCGATAGGCAATTCAAATATAGGAGCAGATAGGCATTTCAGATTTAGTTTCCGAAAGGCATTTCAAAAATAGGTGCCAATAGGCATTTCAGATATAGTTGCCGATTGGCATTTTAAAAATAGGTGCCGATAGGTATTTCAGATATAGAAGCCGATAGGCATTTAAAATATAGGTGCCCATAGGCATTCCAGATATGGTTGCCGATAGGCATTTCAAATATAAGTGCTAATAGGCATTTCAGATGTATTTTCCGATAGGCATTTCAAAAATAGGTATTGATAAGCATTTTAGATATAGGTGCCGATAGGCATTTCAGATATAGTTGCCAATTGGCATTTTAAAAATAGGTGTCGATACGCATTTCAGATATAAAAGCCGATAGGCATTTCAAATATAGGTGCCGATAGGCATTCCAGATATGCTTGCCGATAGGCATTTCAAATATAGGTGCTGTTAGGCATTTCAGATGTAGTTTCCGATAGGCATTTCAAAAATTGGTGCCGATGGGCATTTCAGATATAGGTGCCGATAGGCATTTCAGATAGAGTTGCCGAATGGCATTTTAAAAATAGGTGCCGATAGGCATTTCAGATATAGAAGCCGATAGGCATTTCAAATATAGGTGCCGATAGGCATTCCAGATATGGTTGCCGATGGGCATTTCAAATATTGGTGCTGATAGGCATTTCAGATGTAGTTTCCGATAGGCATTTCAAACATAGTTGCCGATAGGCATTTCAGATATAGGTGTCGATAGGCATTACAGATATAGTTGCCGATTGGCATTTTAAAAATAGGTGCCGATAGGCATTTCAGATATAGAAGCGATAGGCATTTCAGATATAGAAGCGATAGGCATTTCAAATATAGGTCCCGATAGGCATTCCAGGTATGGTTGCCGATAGGCATTTCAAATATAGGTGCTGATAGGCATTTCAGATGTAGTTTCCGATAGGCATTTCAAAAATATGTGCCGATAGGCATTCCAGATATAGGTGCCGATAAGCATTCCAGATATGGTTGCCGATAGGCATTTCAAATATAGGTGCTGATAGGCATTTCAGGTGTAGTTTCCGATAGGCATTTCAAAAATTGGTGCCGATAGGCATTTCAGATATAGGTGCCGATAGGCATTTCAGATATAGTAGCCGATTTGCATTTTAAAAATAGGTGCCGATAGGCATTTCAGATATAGAAGCCGATAGGTATTTTAAATATAGGTGTCGATAGGCATTTCAGATATGGTTGCCGATAGGCATTTCAAATATAGGTGCTGATAGGCATTTCAGATGTAGTGTCCGATAGGCATTTCAAAAATAGGTGCCGATAGGCATTTCAGATATAGAAGCTGCTAGGCATTTCAAATATAGGTGCCGATAGGCATTCTAGATATGTTTGCCGATAGGCATTTCAAATATAGGTGCTGATAGGCATTCCAAATGTAGTTTCCGATAGGCATTTCAAAAATTGGTGCCGATAGGCATTTCAGATATAGGTGCCGATAGGCATTTCAGATATAGTTACCGATATGCATTTTAAAAATAGGTGCCGATAGGCATTTCAGATATAGAAGTTGATAGGTATTTCAAATATAGGTGCCGATAAGCATTCCAGATATGGTTGCCGATAGGCATTTTAAATATAGGTGCTGATAGGCATTCCAGATGTAGTTTCCGTTAGGCATTTCAAAAATTGTTGCCGATAGGCATTTCAAATACAGGTGCCGATAGGCATTTCAGATATAGTTACCGATTGGCATTTTAAATATAGGTGCCGATAGGCATTTCAGATATAGAAGCCGATAGGTGTTTCAAATATAGGTGTCAATAGGCATTTCAGATATAGTTGCCGATAAGCATTTCAAATATAGGTGATGATAGGCATTTCAGATGTAGTTTCCGATAGGCATTTCAAAAATAGGTGCCGATAGGCATTTCAGATATAGGTGCCGATAGGCATTTCAAATATAGTTGCTGATTGGCATTTTAAAAATAGGTGCCGATAGGGATTTCAGATATAGAAGCCGATAGGCATTTCAAGTATAGGTGCCGATAGGCATTCCAGATATGGTTGCCGATAGGCATTTTCAAATACAGGTGCTGATAGGCATTTTAGATGTAGTTTCCGTTAGGCATTTCAGAAATTGGGGCCGATAGGCAATTCAGATATAGGTGCCGATAGACATTTCAAATATAGTTGCCGATTGGCATTTTAAAAACAGGTGCCGATAGGCATTTCAGATATAGATGCCGATAGGAATTTCAAATATAGGTGTCGATAGGCATTTCAGATATGGTTGCCGATAGGCATTTCAAATATAGGAGCAGATAGGCATTTCAGATGTAGTTTCCGATAGGCATTTCAAAAATAGGTGCCGATAGGCATTTCAGATATAGGTGCCGATAGGCATTTCAGATATAGTTGACGATTGGCATTTTAAAAATAGGTGCCGATAGGCATTTGAGATATAGAAACCGATAGGCATTTCAAATATAGGTGCCGATAGGCATACCAGATATGTTTGCCGATAGGCATTTTCAAATATAGGTGCTGATAGGCATTTTAGATGTAGTTTCCGATAGGCATTTCAGAAATTGATGCCGATAGGCAATTCAGATATAGGTGCCGATAGGCATTTCAAATATAGAAGCCGATTGGCATTTTAAAAATAGGTGCTGATAGGCATTTCAGATATAGAAGCCGAAAGGCATTTCAAATATAGGTGCCGATAGGCATTTCAGTTATGGTTGCCGATAGGCATTTCAAATATAGGTGCTGATAGGCATTTCAGATGTAGTTTCCGAAGGCATTTAAAAAATAGGTGCCGATAGGCATTTCAGATATAGGTGCCGATAGGCACTTCAAATATAGTTGCCGATTGGCATTTTAAAAATATGTGTCGATAGGCATTTCAGATATAGAAGCCGATAGGCATTTCAAATATAGGTGCCGATAGGCATTCCAGATATGGTTGCCGATAGGCATTTTAAATATAGGTGCTGATAGGCATTTCAGATGTAGTTTCCGATAGGCATTTCAATAATAGGTGCCGATAGGCATTTCAGATATAGGTGCCGATAGGCATTTTAGATATATTTGCCGATTGGCATTTCAAATATAGCTGCCGATAGGCATTCCAGATATGGTTGCCGATAGGCATTTTCAAATATAGGTGCTGATAGGCATTTTAGATGTAGTTTCCGATAGGCATTTCAGAAATTGATGCCGATAGGCAATTCAGATATAGGTGCCGATAGGCATTTCAAATATAGAAGCCGATTGACATTTTAAAAATATGTGCTGATAGGCATTTCAGATATAGAAGCCGAAAGGCATTTCAAATATAGGTGCCGATAGGCATTTCAGTTATGGTTGCCGATAGGCATTTCAAATATAGGTGCTGATAGGCATTTCAGATGTAGTTTCCGATAGGCATTTCAAAAATTGGTGCCGATAGGCATTTCAGATATAGGTGCCGATAGGCATTTCAGATATAGTTGCCGATTTGCATTTTAAAAATAGGTGCCGATAGGCATTTCAGATATAGAAGCCGATAGGTATTTCAAATATAGGTGTCGATAGGCATTTCAGATATGGTTGCCGATGGGCATTTCAAATATAGGTGCTGATAGGCATTTCAGATGTAGTTTCCGATAGGCATTTCAAAAATAGGTACCGATAGGCATTTCAAATATAGGTGCCGATAGGCACTTCAGATATAGTTGCCGATAGGCATTTCAGATATAGAAGCCGATAGGCAATTCAAATATAGGTGCCGATAGGCATTCCAGATATGGTTGCCGCTAGGCATTTAAAATATAGGTGCTGATAGGCATTTCAGATGTAGTTTCCGATAGGCATTTCCAAAATTGGTGCCGATAGGCATTTCAGATATAGGTGCCGATAGGCATTTCAGATATAGTTGCCGATTAGCATTTTAAAAATAGGTGCCGATAGGCATTTCGGATATATAAGCCGATAGGTATTTCAAATATAGGTGTCGATAGGCATTTCAGATATGGTTGCCGATAGGCATTTCAAATATTGGTGCTGATAGGCATTTTAGATGTAGTTTCCGATAGGCATTTCAAAAATAGGTGCCGATAGGCAATTTAGATATAGGTACCGATAGGCATTACAGATATAGTTGCCGATTGGCATTTTAAAAATAGGTGCCGATAGGCATTTCAGATATAGAAGCCGATAGGCATTTCAAATATAGGTGCCGATAGGCATTCCAGATATGGTTGCCGATAGGCATTTCAAATATAGGTGCTGATAGGCATTTCAGATGTAGTTTCCGATAGGCATTTCAAAAATAGGTGCCGATAGGCATTTCAGATATAGGTGCCGATAGGCATTTCAGATATAGAAGCCGATTGGCATTTTAAAAATAGGTGCCGATAGGCATTTCAGATATAGAAGCCGATAGGCATTTCAAATATAGGTGCGGATATGCATTCCAGATACGGTTGCCGATAGGCATTTCAAATATAGTTGCTGATAGGCATTTCAGATGTAGTTTCCGATAGGCATTTCAAAAATTGGTGCCGATAGGCATTTCAGATATAGGTGCCGATAGGCATTTCGGATATAGGTGCCGATAGGCATTTCTGATGTGGTTGCCGATAGGCATTTCAAATACAGGAGCTGATAGGCATTTCAGATGTAGTTTTCGATAGGTATTTCAAAAATAGGTACCGATAGGCATTTCAAATATAGGTGCCGATAGGCACTTCAGATATAGTTGCCGATTGGCATTTTAAAAATAGTTGTCGATAGGCATTTCAGATATAGAAGCCGATAGGCATTTCAAATATAGGTGCCGATAGGCATTTCAGATATGGTTGATGATAGGCATTCCAAATATAGGTGCTGTTAGGCATTTCATATGTAGTTTCCGAAGTCATTTCAAAAATAGGTGCCGATAGGCATTTCAGATATAGGTGCCGATAGGCACTTCAAATATAGTTGCCGATTGGCATTTTAAAAATATGTGTCGATAGGCATTTCAGATATAGAAGCCGATAGGCATTTCAAATATAGGTGCCGATAGGCATTCCAGATATGGTTGCCGATAGGCATTTTAAATATAGGTGCTGATAGGCATTTCAGATGTAGTTTCCGATAGGCATTTCAATAATAGGTGCCGATAGGCATTTCAGATATAGGTGCCGATAGGCATTTCAGATATAGTTGCCGATTGGCATTTCAAATATAGCTGCCGATAGGCATTCCAGATATGGTTGCCCATAGGCATTTCAAATATAGGTGCTGATAGGCATTTCAGATGTAGTTTCCGATAGGCATTTAAAAAAAAAGTGCCGAGAGGCATTTCAGATATAGGTGCCGATAGGCATTTCAGATATAGTTGCCGATTGGCATTTTAAAAATAGGTGCCAATAGGCATTTTAGATGTAGTTTCCGATAGGCATTTCAAAAATAGGTGCCGATAGGCATTTCAGATATAGGTGCCGATAGGAATTTTAGATATAGTTGCCGATAGGCATTTAAAATATAGGTGCCGATAGCCATTTCAAATATAGGTGTCGATAGGCATTTCAGATATAAATGTCGAAAGGCATTTCAGATATAGGTGCCGATAGGCATTTCTGATGTGGTTGCCGATAGGCATTTCAAATATAGGTGCTGATAGGCATTTCAGATGTAGTTTCCGATAGGCATTTCAAACATAAGTGCCGATAGACATTTCAGATATAGGTGCCGATAGGCATTACAGATATAGTTGCCGATTGACATTTTAAAAATAGGTGCCGATAGGCATTTCAGATATAGAAGCGATAGGCATTTCAAATATAGGTCCCTATAGGCATTCCAGATATGGTTGCCGATAGGCATTTCAAATATAGGTGCTGATAGGCATTTCAGATGTTGTTTCCGATAGGCATTTTAAAAATATGTGCCGATAGGCATTCCAGCTATAGGTGCCGATAGGCATTTCAGATATAGTTGCCGATTGGCATTTTAAAAATAGGTGCCGATAGGCATTTTAGATATAGAGGCCGATAGGCATTTTAAATATAGGTGCCGATAAGCATTACAGATATGGTTGCCGATAGGCTTTTCAAATATAGGTGCTGATAGGCATTTCAGATGTAGTTTCCGATAGGCATTTCAAAAATAGGTGCCAATAGGCATTTCAGATATAGGTGCCGATAGGCATTACAGATATAGTTGCCGATTGGCATTTTAAAAATAGGTGCTAATAGGCATTTCAAATATAGAAGCCGATAGGCATTTCAAATATAGGTGCCGATAGACATTTCAGATATGGTTGCCGATAGGCATTTCAAATATAGGTGCTGATAGGGATTTCAGATGTAGTTTCCGATAGGCATTTAAAAATAGGTGCCGATAGGCATTTCAGATATAGGTGCCGATAGGCATTTCAGATATAGTTGCCGATTGGCATTTTAAAAATAGGAGTCGATAGGCATTTCAGATATAATAGCCGATAGGCATTTTAAATATAGGTGCCGATAGGCATTCCAGATATGTTTGCCGATAGGCATTTCAAATATAGGTGCTGATAGGCATTCCAGATGTGGTTTCAGATAGGCATTTCAAAAATTGGTGCTGATAGGCATTTCAGATATAGGTTCCGATAGGCATTTCAGATATAGTTACCTATTGGCATTTTAAAAAGAGGTGCCGATAGGCATTTCAGATATAGAAGCCGATAGGTATTTCAAATATAGGTGTCAATAGGCATTTCAGATATGGTTGCCGATAGGCATTTCAAATATAGGTGCTGATAAGCATTTCAGATGTAGTTTCCGATAGGCATTTCAAAAATAGGTGCCGATAGGCATTTCAGATATAGGTGCCGATAGGCATTTCAGATATAGTTGACGATTGGCATTTTAAAAATAGGTGCCGGTAGGCATTTCAGATATAAAAGCCGATAGGCATTTCAAATATAGGTGCCGATAGGCATTCCAGATATGGTTGCCGATAGGCATTTCAAATATAGGTGCTAATAGGCATTTCAGATGTAGTTTCCGATAGGCATTTCAAAAATAGGTGCTGATAGGCATTTCAGATATAGGTGCCGATAGGCATTTCAGATATAGTTGCCAATTGGCATTTAAAAAATAGAAGCCGATAGGCATTTCAGATATAGAAGCTGATAGGCATTTCAAATATAGGTGCCGATAGGCATTCCAGATATGGTTTCCGATAGGCATTTCAAATATAGGTGCTGTTAGGCATTTCAGATGTAGTTTCCGATAGGCATTTCAAAAATTGGTGCCGATAGGCATTTCAGATATAGGTGCCGATAGGCATTTCAGATAGAGTTGCCGAATGGCATTTTACAAACAGATGCCGATAGGCATTTCAGATATAGAAGCCGATATGTATTTCAAATATAGGTGTCGATAGGCATTTCAGATATGGTTGCCGATAGGCAATTCAAATATAGAAGCAGATAGGCATTTCAGATTTAGTTTCCGAAAGGCATTTCAAAAATAGGTGCCAATAGGCATTTCAGATATAGTTGCCGATTGGCATTTTAAAAAAATGTGCCGATAGGTATTTCAGATATAGAAGCCGATAATCATTTAAAATATAGGTGCCCATAGGCATTCCAGATATGGTTGCCGATAGGCATTTCAAATATAAGTGCTAATAGGCATTTCAGATGTAGTTTCCGATAGGCATTTCAAAAATAGGTACCGATAAGCATTTCAGATATAGGTGCCGATAGGCATTTCAGATATAGTTGCCAATTGGCATTTTAAAAATAGGTGTCGATACGCATTTCAGATATAAAAGCCGATAGGCATTTCAAATATAGGTGCCGATAGGCATTCCAGATATGGTTACCGATAGGCATTTCAAATATAGGTGCTGTTAGGCATTTCAGATGTAGTTTCCGATAGGCATTTCAAAAATTGGTGCCGATAGGCATTTCAGATATAGGTGCCGATAGGCATTTCAGATATAGTTGCCGAATGGCATTTTAAAAATAGGTGCCGATAGGCATTTCAGATATAGAAGCCGATAGGCATTTCAAATATAGGTGCCGATAGGCATTTCAGATATGGTTGCCGATAGGCATTTCAAATATTGGTGCTGATAGGCATTTCAGATGTAGTTTCCGATAGGCATTTCAAACATAGTTGCCGATAGGCATTTCAGATATAGGTGTCGATAGGCATTACAGATATAGTTGCCGATTGGCATTTTAAAAATAGGTGCCGATAGGCATTTCAGATATAGAAGCGATAGGCATTTCAAATATAGGTCCCGATAGGCATTCCAGATATGGTTGCCGATAGGCATTTCAAATATAGGTGCTGATAGGCATTTCAGATGTAGTTTCCGATAGGCATTTCAAAAATATGTGCCGATAGGCATTCCAGATATAGGTGCCGATAAGCATTCCAGATATGGTTGCCGATAGGCATTTCAAATATAGGTGCTGATAGACATTTCAGATGTAGTTTCCGATAGGCATTTCAAAAATTGGTGCCGATAGGCATTTCAGATATAGGTGCCGATAGGCATTTCAGATATAGTAGCCGATTTGCATTTTAAAAATAAGTGCCGTTATGCATTTCAGATATAGAAGCCGATAGGTATTTTAAATATAGGTGTCGATAGGCATTTCAGATATGGTTGCCGATAGGCATTTCAAATATAGGTGCTGATAGGCATTTCAGATGTAGTGTCCGATAGGTATTTCAAAAATAGGTGCCGATAGGCATTTCAGATATAGAAGCTGCTAGGCATTTCAAATATAGGTGCCGATAGGCATTCCAGATATGTTTGCCGATAGGCATTTCAAATATAGGTGCTGATAGGCATTCCAGATGTAGTTTCCGATAGGCATTTCAAAAATTGGTGCCGATAGGCATTTCAGATATAGATGCCGATAGGCATTTCAGATATAGTTACCGATTGGCATTTTAAAAATAGGTGCCGATAGGCATTTCAGATATAGAAGTTGATAGGTATTTCAAATATAGGTGCCGATAGGCATTCCAGATATGGTTGCCGATAGGCATTTTAAATATAGGTGCTGATAGGCATTTCAGATGTAGTTTCCGTTAGGCATTTCAAAAATTGTTGCCGATAGGCATTTCAAATACAGGTGCCGATAGGCATTTCAGATATAGTTACCGATTGGCATTTTAAAAATAGGTGCCGATAGGCATTTCAGATATAGAAGCCGATAGGTGTTTCAAATATAGGTGTCAATAGGCATTTCAGATATAGTTGCCGATAAGCATTTCGAATATAGGTGCTGATAGGCATTTCAGATGTAGTTTCCGATAGGCATTTCAAAAATAGGTGCCGATAGGCATTTCAGATATAGGTGCCGATAGGCATTTCAAATATAGTTGCCGATTGGCATTTTAAAAATAGGTGCCGATAGGCATTTCAGATATAGAAGCCGATAGGCATTTCAAGTATAGGTGCCGATAGGCATTCCAGATATGGTTGCCAAAAGGCATTTTCAAATATAGGTGCTGATAGGCATTTTAGATGTAGTTTCCGATAGGCATTTCAGAAATTGATGCCGATAGGCAATTCAGATATAGGTGCCGATAGGCATTTCAAATATAGTTGCCGATTGGCATTTTAAAAACAGGTGCCGATAGGCATTTCAGATATAGATGCCGATAGGAATTTCAAATATAGGTGTCGATAGGCATTTCAGATATGGTTGCCGATAGGCATTTCAAATATAGGAGCAGATAGGCATTTCAGATGTAGTTTCCGATAGGCATTTCAAAAATAGGTGCCGATAGGCATTTCAGATATAGGTGCCGATAGGCATTTCAGATATAGTTGCCAATTGGCATTTTAAAAATAGGTGCCGATAGGTATTTCAGATATAGAAACCGATAGGCATTTCAAATATAGGTGCCGATAGGCATACCAGATATGGTTGCCGATAGGCATTTTCAAATATAGGTGCTGATAGGCATTTTAGATGTAGTTTCCGATAGGCATTTCAGAAATTGATGCCGATAGGCAATTTAGATATAGGTGCCGATAGGCATTTCAAATATAGAAGCCGATTGGCATTTTAAAAATAGGTGCTGATAGGCATTTTAGATATAGAAGCCGAAAGGCATATCAAATATAGGTGCCGATAGGCATTTCAGTTATGGTTGCCGATAGGCATTTCAAATATAGGTGGTGATAGGCATTTAAGATGTAGTTTCCGATAGGCATTTCAAAAATTGGTGCCGATAGGCATTTCAGATATAGGTGCCGATAGGCATTTCAGATATAGTTGCCGATTGGCATTTTAAAAAAAGGTGCCGATAGGCATTTCAGATATAGAAGCCGATAGGTATTTCAAATATAGGTGTCGATAGGCATTTCAGATATGGTTGCCGATGGGCATTTCAAATATAGGTGCTGATAGGCATTTCAGATGTAGTTTTCGATAGGCATTTCAAAAATAGGTACCGATAGGCATTTCAAATATAGGTGCCGATAGGCACTTCAGATATAGTTGCCGATTGGCATTTTAAAAATAGGTGCCGATAGGCATTTCAGATATAGAAGCCGATAGGCAATTCAAATATAGGTGCCGATAGGCATTCCAGATATAGTTGCCGATAGGCATTTCAAATATAGGTGCTGATAGGCATTTCAGATGTAGTTTCCGATAGGCATTTTCAAAATTGGTGCCGATAGGCATTTCAGATATAGGTGCCGATAGGCATTTCAGATATAGTTGCCGATTAGCATTTTAAAAATAGGTGCCGATAGGCATTTCGGATATATAAGCCGATAGGTATTTCAAATATAGGTGTCGATAGGCATTTCAGATATGGTTGCCGATAGGCATTTCAAATATTGGTGCTGATAGGCATTTTAGATGTAGTTTCCGGTAGGCATTTCAAAAATAGGTGCCGATAGGCAATTTAGATATAGGTACCGATAGGCATTACAGATATAGTTGCCGATTGGCATTTTAAAAATAGGTGCCGATAGGCATTTCAGATATAGAAGCCGATAGGCATTTCAAATATAGGTGCCGATAGGCATTCCAGATATGGTTGCCGATAGGCATTTCAAATATAGGTGCTGATGGGCATTTCAGATGTAGTTTCCGATAGGCATTTCAAAAATAGGTGCCGATAGGCATTTCAGATATAGGTGCCGATAGGCATTTCAGATATAGAAGCCGATTGGCATTTTAAAAATAGGTGCCGATAGGCATTTCAGATACAGAAGCCGATAGGCATTTCAAATATAGGTGCCGATAGGCATTCCAGATACGGTTGCCGATAGGCATTTCAAATATAGGTGCTGATAGGCATTTCAGATGTAGTTTCTGATAGGCATTTCAAAAATTGGTGCCGATAGGCATTTCAGATATAGGTACCGATAGGCATTTCGGATATAGGTGCCGATAGGCATTTCTGATGTGGTTGCCGATAGGCATTTCAAATACAGGAGCTGATAGGCATTTCAGATGTAGTTTTCGATAGGTATTTCAAAAATAAGTACCGATAGGCATTTCAAATATAGGTGCCGATAGGCACTTCAGATATAGTTGCCGATTGGCATTTTAAAAATAGGTGCCGATAGGCATTTCAGATATAGAAGCCGATAGGCATTTCAAATATAGGTGCCGATAGGCATTTCAGATATGGTTGATGATAGGCATTCCAAATATAGGTGCTGTTAGGCATTTCATATGTAGTTTCCGAAGGCATTTCAAAAATAGGTGCCGATAGGCATTTCAGATATAGGTGCCGATAGGCACTTCAAATATAGTTGCCGATTGGCATTTTAAAAATATGTGTCGATAGGCATTTCAGATATAGAAGCCGATAGGCATTTCAAATATAGGTGCCGATAGGCATTCCAGATATGGTTGCCGATAGGCATTTTAAATATAGGTGCTGATAGGCATTTCAGATGTAGTTTCCGATAGGCATTTCAATAATAGGTGCCGATAGGCATTTCAGATATAGGTGCCGACAGGCATTTCAGATATAGTAGCCAATTGGCATTTTAAAAATAGGTGCCGATAGGCATTTCAGATATAGAAGCCGATAGGCATTTCAAATATAGCTGCCGATAGGCATTCCAGATATGGTTGCCTATAGGCATTTCAAATATAGGTGCTGATAGGCATTTCAGATGTAGTTTCCGATAGGAATTTCAAAAAAAAAGTGCCGATAGGCATTTCAGATATAGGTGCCGATAGGCATTTCAGATATAGTTGCCGATTGACATTTTAAAAATAGGTGCCAATAGGCATTTTAGATGTAGTTTCCGATAGGCATTTCAAAAATAAGTGCCGATAGGCATTTAAGATATAGGTGCCGATAGGAATATCAGATATAGTTGCCGATAGGCATTTAAAATATAGGTGCCGATAGCCATTTCAAATATAGGTGTCGATAGACATTTCAGATATAAATGTCGAAAGGCATTTCAGATATAGGTGCCGATAGGCATTTCTGATGTGGTTGCCGATAGGCATTTCAAATATAGGTGCTGATAGGCATTTCAGATGTAGTTTTTGATAGGCATTTCAAAAATAGGTACCGATAGGCATTCCAGATATGGTTGCCGATAGGCATTTCAAATATTGGTGCTGATAGTCATTTCAGATGTAGTTTCCGATAGGCATTTCAAAAATTGGTGCCGATAGGCATTTCAGATATAGGTGCTGATAGGCATTTCAGATATAGTTGCCGATTGGCATTTTAAAAATAGGTGCCGATAGGCATTTCAGATATAGAAGCCGATAGGTATTTCAAATATAGGTGTCGATAGGCGTTTCAGATATGGTTGCCGCTAGGCATTTCAAATATAGGTGCTGATAGGCATTTCAGATGTAGTTTCCGATAGGCATTTCAAAAATAGGTGCCGATAGGCATTTCAGATATAGGTGCCGATAGGTATTTCAGATATAGATGCCGATTGGCATTTTAAAAATAGGTGCCGATAGGCATTTCAGATATAGAAGCCGATAGGCATTTCAAATATAGGTGCCGATAGGCATTCTAGATATGGTTGCCGATAGGCGTTTCAAATATAGGTGCTGATAGGCATTTCAGATGTAGTTTCCGATAGGCATTTCAAAAATAGGTGCCGATAGGCATTTCAGATATAGGTGCCGATAGGCATTTCAGATATAGTTGCCAATTGGCATTTTAAAAATAGGTGCCGATAGGCATTTCAGATATAGAAGCTGAAAGGCATTTCAAATATAGGTGCCGATAGGCATTCTAGATATGTTTGCCGATAGGCATTCTAGATATGGTTGCCGATAGGCATTTCAAATATAGGTGCTAATAGGCATTTTACATGTAGTTTCCGATAGGCATTTCAAAAATTGATGCCGATAGGCATTTCAGATATAGGTGCCGATAGGCATTTCAGATATAGTTGCCGATTGGCATTTTAAAAACAGGTGCCGATAGGCATTTCAGATATAGAAGCCGATAGGTATTTCAAATATAGGTGTCGATAGGCATTTCAGATATGGTTGCCGATAGGCAATTCAAATATAGGAGCAGATAGGCATTTCAGATTTATATTCCGAAAGGCATTTCAAAAATAGGTGCCGATAGGCATTTAAGATATAGGTGCCGATAGGCATTTCAGATATCGTTGCCGATTGGCATTTTTAAAATAGGTGCCGATAGGCATATCAGATATAGAAGCCGATAGGCATTTCAAATATAGGTGCCCATAGGCATTCCAGATATCGTTGCCGATAGGCATTTAAAATATAAGTGCTGATAGGCATTTCAGATATAGGTGCCGATAGACATTTCAGATATAGTTGCCGATTGGCATTTTAAAAATAGGTGCCGATAGGCATTTCAGATATAGAAGCAGATAGGCATTTCAAATATAGGTGCCCATAGGCATTCCAGATATAGTTGCCGATAGGCATTTCAAATATTAGTGCTGATAGGCATTTCAGATATAGGTGCCGATAGGCATTTCAGATATAGTTGCCGATTGGCATTTTAAAAATAGGTGCCGATAGGCATTTCAGATATAGAAGCCGATAGGCATTTCAAATATAGGTGCCGATAGGCATTCCAGATATGGTTGCCGATAGGCATTTCAAATATAGGTGCTGTTAGGCATTTCAGATGTAGTTTCCGATAGGCATTTCAAAAATTGGTGCCGATAGGCATTTCAGATAGAGGTGCCGATAGGCATTTCAGATATAGTTGCCGATTGGCATTTTAAAAATAGGTGCCGATAGGCATTTTAGATGAAGTTTCCGATAGGCATTTCAAAAATAGGTGTCGATAGGCATTACAGATATAGGTGCCTATAGGCATATCAGATATAGTTGCCGATAGGCAATTAAAATATAGGTGCCGATAGGCATTTCAAATATAGGTGTCGATAGGCATTTCAGATATAAAGGTCGAAAGGCATTTCAGATATAGGTGCCGATAGGCATTTCTGATGTGGTTGCCGATAGGCATTTCAAATATAGGTGCTGATGGGCATTTCAGATTTAGTTTTCGATAGGCATTTCAAAAATAGGTACCGATAGGCATTTCAGATATAGGTGCCGATAGGCATTACAGATATAGTTGCCGATTGGCATTTTAAAAATAGGTGCCGATAGGCATTTCAGATATAGAAGCGATAGGCATTTCAAATATAGGTCCCGATAGGCATTCCAGATATGGTTGCCGATAGGCATTTCAAATATAGGTGCTGATAGGCATTTCAGATGTAGTTTCCGATAGGCATTTCAAAAAAAGGTGCCGATAGGCATTCCAGACATAGGTGCCGATAGGCATATCAGATATAGTTGCCGATTGGCATTTTAAAAATAGGTGCCGATAGGCATTTCAGATATAGAAGCGATAGGCATTTCAAATATAGGTCCCGATAGGCATTCCAGATATGGTTGCCGATAGGCATTTCAAATATAGGTGCTGATAGGCATTTCAGATGTAGTTTCCGATAGGCATTTCAAAAAAAGGTGCCGATAGGCATTCCAGACATAGGTGCCGATAGGCATTTCAGATATAGTAGCCGATTGGCATTTTAAAAATAGGTGCCGATAGGCATTTCAGATATAGAAGCCGATAGGTATTTTAAATATAGGTGTCGATAGGCATTTCAGATACGGTTGCCGATAGGCATTTCAAATATAGGTGCTGATAGGCATTTCAGATGTAGTTTCCGATAGGCATTTCAAAAATAGGTGCCGATAGGCATTTCAGATATAGGTGCCGAAAGGCATTTCAGATATAGTTGCCAATTGGCATTTTAAAAATAGGTGCCGATAGGCATTTCAGATATAGAAGCCGATAGGCATTTCAAATATAGGTGCCGATAGGCATACCAGATATGGTTGCCGATAGGCATTTCAAATATAGGTGCTGATAGGCATTTCAGATGTAGTTTCCGAAAGGCATTTAAAAAATAGGTGCCGATAGGCATTTCAGATATAGGTGCCGATAGGCATTTCAAATATAGTTGCCGATTGGCATTTTAAAAATAGGTGCCGATAGGCATTTCAGATATAGAAGCCGATAGGCATTTCAAGTATAGGAACCGATAGGCATTCCAGATATGGTTGCCGATAGGCATTTCAAATATAGGTGCCGATAGGCATTTCAGATATAGAAGCCGATAGGCATTTCAAGTATAGGTGCCGATAGGCATTCCAGATATGGTTGCCGATAGGCATTTCAAATATAGGTGCTGATAGGCATTTCAGATGTAGTGTAACGTTGTATAAAAAAAACATATTTTTTTATACTT
The DNA here is from genome assembly GCA_034508555.1 of Venustoraphidia nigricollis. Taxonomy (NCBI): domain Eukaryota; kingdom Metazoa; phylum Arthropoda; class Insecta; order Raphidioptera; family Raphidiidae; genus Venustoraphidia; species Venustoraphidia nigricollis. Next base: position 97,914 of record JAVRKA010000324.1, read on the forward strand.
GTACAATTTTTTTTTCAGTTTTCATGTACTGTATTTTTTTTCTTATCATTTAATTTATGTTAATTTCGACTATTATACAACCTTTTTATTTCATTTGTCTTTGCAGTTGCATAATCAATTTATTTCTTAAAATATTTCTCATAGAAATATTTCACTTGATCTTTGGCAGAGCTAAAATTAACATCTATAATTTAAAAGAATATTAATAAACTTGTAGTTTAAAATTGGAATAAAATTCTAAATATAATTATTGAGCCAATTTAATAATAAAATAATTAAGTCGAAATTAATATAAATTTAAATAAAGCATTTAATTTTCTATTTTGTAATTTATAAACAGCAGTCGTGAACTAAATATATTTTAATAAAATTTTGTAAAATAATTGATATATATATTTCTTTTAATTGATAAAATCTAATGAATTAAAATTAAAAGTATTCGGCGACAATAAAAAAAAAATATAAAAGTAATTATATAAAAGTGTGTCTACGGTACAAATGGTAGCAGAGCGTAGTTTTGAACGCGATTATATAATTTTACTATAAATTCTGCTAAATAAAACACGTGTTCAAGACAATAAAATTACTTGATTCATTTAATTTATCAATTATGGATCGCACACCACCAAGACGACCAGCAACAAGAGCTCATCCAAATCAATCGACAAATTATTCGGAAGAATCACCACAGTGCAGCAATCCAACAATTCCAACGGCACCGCCTCTACCCAACTTCGATAATAACGCTTCAAGTATAAGTACGACAGTTAGCCCACAACAATACAGTACGCTGATGCAGGCCGCAATAGTCAACACGAACTTGCTAACTCAAATTCACGATCGTTTACAACCACTACAGATCCAAGGAGAGGCAACATATCCGAAAGAAGAAGCGAACCCAAGAAACCAACCAGAGAGGAATTTGTTTCCCGAGTTTCGACCCAACATTTACGAATTAATAAAACAGATCCCTGTAACTGATGGTTCAGATCCCAATCAGTTATTACATTTTTTAACGGAAGTCGAGAAAATTATGAACTTAAATATTATTGCGTCATCTTCCTTAATGGAGGGTTTGATAACTCATGTCAATGGAAGCTTGCGTGAATGGTTGGCGATGGCGTCTTCGGAATATAAAAATAATTGGATTGAATTCAAGCGAAAATTGTTGGAAGAGTTTCTATCAAAACAGCAGGTCAGCAGACTTATACGCACGCATATTTATAGATTGCAACGTAGAAATGAAACATTAACTACTTACGCTGAAGATTTACGTCTATGTTCACTTGCTTTAAACTACACTAACCGGGACGAAGAAATTTTGACTCATATATGGGACTCAGTAACCGAGAGATACCTCATTCGTATCGAAACGTTACCTGTACCTAACAGTTTTAAAGAATTAAAGAAAATCGCTAGAAATTTCGACGAATCAACACGAAGGCAAGAAGAAGCTCGTCAGAGAGAATCTGAAGAACAGAAAATGATAGCCAATTCTAACCTTCCTGCTCCAAAGAGATCCTGACAAAAGCCTTTTTGTGAACGAATTTTCACTCCTTTTCCAAAATTATTTACTTCATTAACATCTAAATATTCACATTATCAACAATTACCCTTTATTAACCTGAAAATTGACACAGTGGAATATCCTGCCCTAATTGATACCGGTGCTACTTCTAATTTCATGAATATCGAAGTTTTAAACAAAATTCAATATCACAATCATCTTAAAATTATTAAAAATCAGACATATATTATGTTTGCTAACGGATCGAAAGTAATGGTCAAGAGAAAAGTTGAAACAGTCATTTAAATTGAAACATTAACATGGAAAATTCAATTTTTCTTAGTCAATCGACTTTCAGTACCTATCATAATTGGAAGTGATAGTTTACAACGTATGCAAGCATTGGTGGACTATTCACAACGACATATGCGTTTTGCTTTTACTAACGTATCGACTCCGATTAACTTTAACGTTGTTGATTCATCGATTCCAGTAAATTATATGGTAGAACAGCCGATTGAACTAAATCCGCAACAAAAGAAGAAACTTGAAGATGTTTTAAATAAGTACAGCGATGAATTAACCGAGAAAATAGGACATGCCAAAGGTTACGAAATGAAAATTAATCTCCGTGATAACATTCCAGTCTATCGACCACCTTTTCCATTGTCACCGCCTAAAGCAAAACGGATGCAAGAATATTTAAATCAACTTGAAAAACAAGGAGTTATTGAAAAATGTATATCTAAATATGCTTCACCAGCCTTTTTATTAACAAAAAAGGATGGAGCACCACGACTTTGTGTAGACTATCGTTTGGTCAATAAACACATTATATTTGATCCATATCCAAGTCCAAGACTAGAAGAATTATTTCAATGTCTACATGGTTCGACAGTATTTTCAATAATTGATCTGACTTCAGCATTCTTTCAAGTACCTTTGAATGAACAATCAAAGAATGTCACTGCGTTTGTAGTACCATGGGGTCAATATAGATTTACTCATGCACCTCAAGGACTCTCAATTTCACCGCAAGGTCTTAACCGAATAATGATAGACATCTTTGGCGATCTTAAATACAAATTTTGTCTACCATATCTCGACGATTTACTCGTTCATAGTGCCAACCTTAATGAACACATGAAACATTTGGAAGAAATCTTTACTAGACTTCGAAAAGCTGGACTAACTGCTAATCCGGTAAAATCAAAATTCTGCATGCTTCGCCTGAAGTACTTAGGCCATATTATTTCCAAAGATGGCCTACAAATGGATCCAGGACGCGTTCAAGCTATAAATGATCTGACACCGCCGAAGAATCTCAAACAATTGAGATCATTCATTGGTTTAGCTTCCTTTTTTGGAAAGTTTATACCACGTTTTTCTGAAATAAGCGCCCCGTTGAACCGTTTGAAGAAAAAAGGCGTAAAATTTAAATTTACAAAAATTGAACTTGATGCATTTAACAGCATCAAAGAAAAACTTGTATCTGCTCCCGTATTGCGTTTTCCGAACTTCGAAAAGGAATTTATTCTACGATGTGATAGCAGTGACGTTGCACTAGGCGCTGTTCTGTTGCAACAGTACGATAAAGATTTATTACCCGTAGCCTACGCTTCTAGAAAATTAGACGAACGTCAACAGAAGGCTATCATTTATGAAAAAGAATGCTTCGCCTTGTATTGGTCTGTTCAAAAATTCAAAGACTATCTTTTACACAAGAAATTTAGAGTTGAAACAGACAATTCCGCCTTAAAGTGGCTTTATAACACACCGAAGAAATTTGGAAAAACGGCAAGATGGATGCTTGAATTATCTAACTTTGAATTTGATGTAATACATATCGGCGGTACAATTAATAATGTTGCTGACGCACTTACTAGATTGTACTCCGATGATATTTCAAATAACAACACCGATGACGACAACAACACAATTACGACTGACGAAAACTGTGTACCGCTAAATTTTCTAAATGAAATACCGGAAGCTTTTCCATCATTGAGGAAGCACCAAAAAGACGATCCGTACTGCCAAGGCGTTATCCAGCAGTTAAGTGCAGGCAATGACGTAAAAGACTTTGTAATACGCGATCATCTTCTGTGCAAACTCGTGGGAAAATTCCACAAGCGACGTATATTTATCCCTGAAAAATTGCGGGAAATGTTAAAATACTATTTTCATGATATGGAGCTTAGCGCGCACAGCGGTGTGACAAGAACCTACAGAGCCATTTCAAAACGCTTTTATTGGCCGCAATTATATGACGACATTCGAAAGTATGTAATTAGTTGTCCAGTTTGCCAACGTACTAAAGCTGCTACGCATCACGCAGGAGCACCGATGTCATCTAAGAATCCTCGATTTACTTGGCAAACTGTGCATATTGATTATCTTGGGCCTATGGCGTTAAGCCGTAATAAAAATCGCTACTGTTTGGTACTGATTGACTCGTATAGCAAATTTATACAGGTCATGCCTACCAATAGATGTACTGCGGCTGTTACAATCAAAAAGCTTGAAGATATTTGGTATCAATTCGGTCCACCTGTAAATATTGTTTCCGACAATGCTAAAAATTTTACTGCAAGAGAATTTAAAGATATGTGCCTTCGATGGGGTTGTAAACACATATTGACAAGTCCTTACAATCCTAAAGCCAATCAGTCCGAAAGAACCAACAGAACTTTAATCGGTGGATTGTCGAGTCTATTAAAAGGATATGCTTTAAAGCATAATACATGGGATCGCTTCACCAGATCCGTTGTTTATGCTTATAATAATTCATTTCAAGAGACTACAAAACAAACACCTGCATCAATATTTTTGAAAAGAGAACTCTTGATGCCCCTCGATAACTTCTGGAACATCCGTAAAATTATAACCGGGACTAAAGTTCCTTCGAAGCGAGTTATCGATAACTTTATCGAAGAAGCTCATCGGAAGCGACAACACTACTATAATCAACGAAAGCCAAATCAACATCCGTTTCAAGCTAATCAGCAAGTACTACAAAGGGTTCTGCAGCGTACCGTACCCGGTGTCAAATCCAAAAAGTTCACACCTCGTTGGTCGGAGCCTAGAAGAATCTTAAAATTTACAAGTCCTGTAAGTGTGGTTCTACGTGATGACAAAACCGGAAAGATTTACAAATCTCACGTAGATCATCTCAAGCCTTTCCACTTACGTCGCAGAGGAAGACCTCCTGAAAATTTCACTTGAAGAGGCTAAACCTGTAACGTTGTATAAAAAAACCATATTTTTTTATACTTGAACAATTTTTTTTTCAGTTTTCATGTACTGTATTTTTTTTCTTATCATTTAATTTATGTTAATTTCGACTATTATACAACCTCTTTATTTCATTTGTCTTTGCAGTTGCATAATCAATTTATTTCTTAAAATATTTCTCATAGAAATATTTCACTTGATCTTTGGCAGAGCTAAAATTAACATCTATAATTTAAAAGAATATTAATAAACTTGTAGTTTAAAATTGGAATAAAATTCTAAATATAATTATTGAGCCAATTTAATAATAAACTAATTAAGTCGAAATTAATATAAATTTAAATAAAGCATTTAATTTTCTATTTTGTAATTTATAAACAGCAGTCGTGAACTAAATATATTTTAATAAAATTTTGTAAAATAATTGATATATATATTTCTTTTAATTGATAAAATCTAATGAATTAAAATTAAAAGTATTCGGCGACAATAAAAAAAAATATAAAAGTAATTATATAAAAGGGTGTCTACGGTACAGTAGTTTCCGATAGGCATTTCAAAAATAGGTGCCGATAGGCATTTCAGATATAGGTGCCGAAAGGCATTTCAGATATAGTTGCCAATTGGCATTTTAAAAATAGGTGCCGATAGGCATTTCAGATATAGGTGCCGAAAGGCATTTCAGATATAGTTGCCAATTGGCATTTTAAAAATAGGTGCCGATAGGCATTTCAGATATAGAAGCCGATAGGCATTTCAAATATAGGTGCCGATAGGCATACCAGATATGGTTGCCGATAGGCATTTCAAATAAAGGTGCTGATAGTCATTTTAGATGTAGTTTCCGATAGGCATTTCAGAAATTGATGCCGATAGGCAATTCAGATATAGGTGCCGATAGGCATTTCAGATATGGTTGCCGATTGGCATTTTAAAAACAGGTGCCGATAGGCATTTCAGATATAGATGCTGATAGGTATTTCAAATATAGGTGTCGATAGGCATTTCAGATATGGTTGCCGATAGGCATTTCAAATATAGGAGCAGATAGGCATTTCAGATGTAGTTTCCGAAAGGCATTTCAAAAATAGGTGCCGACGGGCATTTCAGGTATAGGTGCCGATAGGCATTTCAGATATAGTTGCCGATTGGCATTTTAAAAATAGGTGCCGATAGGCATTTCAGATATAGAAGCCGATAGGCATATCAAATATAGGTGCCGATAGGCATTCCAGATATGGTTGCCGATAGGCATTTTAAATATAGGTGCTGATAGGCATTTCAGATGTAGTTTCCGATAGGCATTTCAAAAATAGGTGCCGATAGGCATTTCAGATATAGGTGCCGATAGGCATTTCAGATATAGAAGCCGATTGGCATTTTAAAAATAGGTGCCGATAGGCATTTCAGATATAGAAACCGATAGGCATTTCAAATATAGGTGCCGATAGGCATTCCAAATATGGTTGCCGATAGGCATTTCAAATATAGGTGCTGTTAGGCATTTCAGATGTAGTTTCCGATAGGCATTTCAAAAATTGGTGCCGATAGGCATTTCAGATATAGGTGCCGATAGGCATTTCAGATATAGTTGCCGATTGGCATTTTAAAAATAGGTGCCGATAGGCATTTCAGATATAGAAGCCGATAGGTATTTCAAATATAGGTGTCGATAGGTATTTTAGATATGGTTGCCGATAGGAATTTCAAATATAGGTGCTGATAGGCATTTCAGTTGTGGTTTCCGATAGGCATTTCAAAAATAGGTGCCGATAGGCATTTCAGATATAGGTGCCGATAGGCATTTCAGATATAGTTGCCGATTGGCATTTTAAAATTAGGTGCCGATAGGCATTTCAGATATAGGTGCCGATAGGCATTTCAGATATTGTTGCCGATTGGCATTTTAAAAATAGGTGCCGATAGGCATTTCAGATATAGAAGCCGATAGGTATTTCAAATATAGGTGTCGATAGGCATTTTAGATATGGTTGCCGATAGGCATTTCAAATAAAGGTGCTGATAGGCATTTCAGTTGTGGTTTCCGATAGGCATTTCAAAAATAGGTGCCGATAGGCATTTCAGATATAGGTGCCGATAGGCATTTCAGATATAGTTGCCGATTGGCATTTTAAAAATAGGTGCCGATAGGCATTTCAGATATAGAAGCCGGTAGGTATTTCAAATATAGGTGTCGATAGGCATTTCAGATATGGTCGCCGATAGGCATTTCAAATATAGGTGCTGATAGGCATTTCAGATGTAGTTTTCGATAGGCATTTCAAAAAAAGATGCCGATAGGCATTTTAGATATAGGTGCCGATAGGCATTTCAGATATAGAAGCCGATAGGCATTTCAAATATGTGTGCTGATAGGCATTCCAGATATGGTTGCCGTTAGGCATTTCATATATAGGTGCTGATAGGCATTTCAGATGTAGTTTCCGATAGGCATTTCAAAAACAGGTGCCGATAGGCATTTCAGATATAGGTGCCGATAGGCATTTCAGATATAGTTGCCGATTGGCATTTTAAAAATAGGTGCCGATAGGCATTTCAGATATAGAAGCCGATAGGCATTTCAAATATAGGTGCCGATAGGTATTCCAGATATGGGCGCTATAGGCATTTCAAATATAGGTGCTGATAGGCATTTCAGATGTAGTTTCTGATAGGAATTTCAAAAATTGGTGCCGATAGGCATTTCAGATATAGGTGCCGATAGGCATTTGAGATATATTTGCCAATTGGCATTTTAAAAATAGGTGCCGATAGGCATTTCAGATAGAGAAGCTGATAGGTATTTCAAATATAGGTGTCGATAGGCATTTCAGATATAATTGCCGATAGGCATTTCAAATATTGGTGCTGATAGGCATTTCAGATGTAGTTTCCGATAGGCATTTCAAAAATAAGTGCCGATAGGCATTTCGGTTATAGGTGCCGATAGGCATTTCAGATTAAGTTGCCGATTGGCATTTTAAAAATAGGTTCCGATAGGCATTTCAGATATAGAAGCCGATAGGCATTTCAAATATAGGTGATGATAGGCATTCCAGATATGGTTGCCGATAGGCATTTCAAATATAGGTGCTGATAGGCATTTCAGATGTAGTTTGCGATAGGCATTTCGAAAATAGGTGCCGATAGGCATTTCAGATATAGGTGCCGATAGGCATTTCAGATATAGTTGCCAATTGGCATTTTAAAAATAGGTGCCGATAGGCATTTCAGATATAGAAGCCGATAGGCATTTCAAATATAGGTGCCGATAGGCATTCCAGATATGGTTGCCGATAGGCATTTCAAATATAGTTGCTGATAGGCATTTTAGATGTAGTTTCCAAAAGACATTTCAAAAATTGATGCCGATAGGCATTTCAGATATAGGTGCCGATAGGCATTTCAGATATAGTTACCGATTGGCATTTTAAAAATAGGTGCCGATAGGCATTTCAGATATTGAAGCCGATAGGTATTTCAAATATAGGTGTCGATAGGCATTTCAGATATGGTTGCCGATAGGCATTTCAAATATAGGTGCTGATAGGCATTTCAGATGTAGTTTCCGATAGGCATTTCTAAAATAGGTGCCGATAGGCATTTCAGATATAGGTGCCGATAGGCATTTCAGATATAGTTGCCGATTGGCATTTTAAAAATAGGTGCCGATAGGCATTTCAGATATAGAAGCCGATAGGCATTTCAAATATAGGTGCCGATAAGCATTTCATATATGGTTGCCTATAGGCATTTCAAATATAGGTGCTGATAGGCATTTCAGATGTAGTTTCCGATAGGCATTTCAAAAATTGGTGCCGATAGGCATTTCAGATATAGGTGCCGATAGGCATTTCAGATATAGAAGCCGATAGGTATTTTAAATATAGGTGTCGATAGGCATTTCAGATATGGTTGCCGATAGGCATTTCAAATATAGGTGCTGATAGGCATTTCAGATGTAGTTTCCGATAGGCATTTCAAAAATAGGTGCCGATAGGCATTTCAGATATAGATGCCGATAGGCATTTCAAATATAGTTGCCGATTGGCATTTTAAAAATAGGTGCCGATAGGCATTTCAGATATAGAAGCCGATAGGCATTTCAAGTATAGGTACCGATAGGCATTCCAGATATGGTTGCCGATAGGCATTTCAAATATAGGTGCTGATAGGCATTTTAGATGTAGTTTCCGATAGGCATTTCAGAAATTGATGCCGATAGGCAATTCAGATATAGGTGCCGATAGGCATTTCAGATATAGTTGCCGATTGGCATTTTAAAAACAGGTGCCGATAGGCATTTCAGATATAGATGCTGATAGGTATTTCAAATATAGGTGTCGATAGGCATTTCAGATATGGTTGCCGATAGGCATTTCAAATATAGGAGCAGAGAGGCATTTCAGATGTAGTTTCCGAAAGGCATTTCAAAAATAGGTGCCGATAGGCATTTCAGATATAGGTGCCGATAGGCATTTCAGATATAGTTGCCGATTGGCATTTTAAAAATAGGTGCCGATAGGCAGTTTAGATGTAGTTTCCGATAGGCATTTTAAAAATAGGTGCCGATAGGCATTTCATATATAGGTGCCGATAGGCATATCAGATATAGTTGCCGATTGGCATTTTAAAAATAGGTGCCGATAGGCATTTCAGATATAGAAGCCGATAGGCATTTCAAATATAGGTGCCGATAGGCATTCTAGATATGGTTGCCGATAGGCATTTCAAATATAGGTGCTGATAGGTTTTTCAGATGTAGTTTCCGATAGGCATTTCAAAAATAGGTGCCGATAGGCATTTCAGATATAGGTGCCGATAGGCATTTTAGATATAGTTGCCGATTGGCTTTTTACAAATAGGTGCCGATAGGCATTTTAGATCTAGTTTCCGATAGGCATTTAAAAAATAGGTGCCGATAGGCAATTCAGATATAGGTGCCGATTGGCATATCAGATATAGTTGCCGATTGGCATTTTAAAAATAGGTGCCGATAGGCATTTCAGATATAGAAGCCGATAGGCATTTCAAAAATAGGTGCCGATAGGCATTTTAGATATAGAAGCCGATAGGCATTTCAAATATAGGTGCTGATAGGCATTTCAGATGTAGATTTCGATAGGCATTTCAAAAATAGGTGCCGATAGGCAATTCAGATATAGGTGCCGATTGGCACTTCAGATATAGTTGCCGATTGGCATTTTAAAAATAGGTGCCGATAGGCATTTCAGATATAGAAGCCGATAGGCATTTCAAAAATAGGTGCCGATAGGCATTTTAGATATAGAAGCCGATAGGTATTTCAAATATAGGTGTCGATAGGCATTTCAGATATGGTTGCCGATAGGCATTTCAAATATTAGTGCTGATAGGCATTTCAAATGTAGTTTTCGATAGGCATTTCAAAAATAGGTGCCGACAGGCATTTCAGATATAGGTGCCTATAGGCATTACAGATTTAGCCGCCGATTGGCATTTTAAAAATAGGTGCCGATAGGCATTTCAGATATAGAAGAGAATAGGCATTTCAAATATAGGTGCCGATAGGCATACCAGATATGGTTGCCGATAGGCATTTCAAATAAAGGTGCTGATAGTCATTTTAGATGTAGTTTCCGATAGGCATTTCAGAAATTGATGCCGATAGGCAATTCAGATATAGGTGCCGATAGGCATTTCAGATATGGTTGCCGATTGGCATTTTAAAAACAGGTGCCGATAGGCATTTCAGATATAGATGCTGATAGGTATTTCAAATATAGGTGTCGATAGGCATTTCAGATATGGTTGCCGATAGGCATTTCAAATATAGGAGCAGATAGGCATTTCAGATGTAGTTTCCGAAAGGCATTTCAAAAATAGGTGCCGACGGGCATTTCAGGTATAGGTGCCGATAGGCATTTCAGATATAGTTGCCGATTGGCATTTTAAAAATAGGTGCCGATAGGCATTTCAGATATAGAAGCCGATAGGCATATCAAATATAGGTGCCGATAGGCATTCCAGATATGGTTGCCGATAGGCATTTTAAATATAGGTGCTGATAGGCATTTCAGATGTAGTTTCCGATAGGCATTTCAAAAATAGGTGCCGATAGGCATTTCAGATATAGGTGCCGATAGGCATTTCAGATATAGAAGCCGATTGGCATTTTAAAAATAGGTGCCGATAGGCATTTCAGACATAGAAACCGATAGGCATTTCAAATATAGGTGCCGATAGGCATTCCAAATATGGTTGCCGATAGGCATTTCAAATATAGGTGCTGTTAGGCATTTCAGATGTAGTTTCCGATAGGCATTTCAAAAATTGGTGCCGATAGGCATTTCAGATATAGGTGCCGATAGGCATTTCAGATATAGTTGCCGATTGGCATTTTAAAAATAGGTGCCGATAGGCATTTCAGATATAGAAGCCGATAGGTATTTCAAATATAGGTGTCGATAGGTATTTTAGATATGGTTGCCGATAGGAATTTCAAATATAGGTGCTGATAGGCATTTCAGTTGTGGTTTCCGATAGGCATTTCAAAAATAGGTGCCGATAGGCATTTCAGATATAGGTGCCGATAGGCATTTCAGATATAGTTGCCGATTGGCATTTTAAAATTAGGTGCCGATAGGCATTTCAGATATAGGTGCCGATAGGCATTTCAGATATAGTTGCCGATTGGCATTTTAAAAATAGGTGCCGATAGGCATTTCAGATATAGAAGCCGATAGGTATTTCAAATATAGGTGTCGATAGGCATTTTAGATATGGTTGCCGATAGGCATTTCAAATAAAGGTGCTGATAGGCATTTCAGTTGTGGTTTCCGATAGGCATTTCAAAAATAGGTGCCGATAGGCATTTCAGATATAGGTGCCGATAGGCATTTCAGATATAGTTGCCGATTGGCATTTTAAAAATAGGTGCCGATAGGCATTTCAGATATAGAAGCCGGTAGGTATTTCAAATATAGGTGTCGATAGGCATTTCAGATATGGTCGCCGATAGGCATTTCAAATATAGGTGCTGATAGGCATTTCAGATGTAGTTTTCGATAGGCATTTCAAAAAAAGATGCCGATAGGCATTTTAGATATAGGTGCCGATAGGCATTTCAGATATAGAAGCCGATAGGCATTTCAAATATGTGTGCTGATAGGCATTCCAGATATGGTTGACGTTAGGCATTTCATATATAGGTGCTGATAGGCATTTCAGATGTAGTTTCCGATAGGCATTTCAAAAACAGGTGCCGATAGGCATTTCAGATATAGGTGCCGATAGGCATTTCAGATATAGTTGCCGATTGGCATTTTAAAAATAGGTGCCGATAGGCATTTCAGATATAGAAGCCGATAGGCATTTCAAATATAGGTGCCGATAGGTATTCCAGATATGGGCGCTATAGGCATTTCAAATATAGGTGCTGATAGGCATTTCAGATGTAGTTTCTGATAGGAATTTCAAAAATTGGTGCCGATAGGCATTTCAGATATAGGTGCCGATAGGCATTTGAGATATATTTGCCAATTGGCATTTTAAAAATAGGTGCCGATAGGCATTTCAGATAGAGAAGCTGATAGGTATTTCAAATATAGGTGTCGATAGGCATTTCAGATATAATTGCCGATAGGCATTTCAAATATTGGTGCTGATAGGCATTTCAGATGTAGTTTCCGATAGGCATTTCAAAAATAAGTGCCGATAGGCATTTCGGTTATAGGTGCCGATAGGCATTTCAGATTAAGTTGCCGATTGGCATTTTAAAAATAGGTTCCGATAGGCATTTCAGATATAGAAGCCGATAGGCATTTCAAATATAGGTGATGATAGGCATTCCAGATATGGTTGCCGATAGGCATTTCAAATATAGGTGCTGATAGGCATTTCAGATGTAGTTTGCGATAGGCATTTCGAAAATAGGTGCCGATAGGCATTTCAGATATAGGTGCCGATAGGCATTTCAGATATAGTTGCCAATTGGCATTTTAAAAATAGGTGCCGATAGGCATTTCAGATATAGAAGCCGATAGGCATTTCAAATATAGGTGCCGATAGGCATTCCAGATATGGTTGCCGATAGGCATTTCAAATATAGTTGCTGATAGGCATTTTAGATGTAGTTTCCAAAAGACATTTCAAAAATTGATGCCGATAGGCATTTCAGATATAGGTGCCGATAGGCATTTCAGATATAGTTACCGATTGGCATTTTAAAAATAGGTGCCGATAGGCATTTCAGATATTGAAGCCGATAGGTATTTCAAATATAGGTGTCGATAGGCATTTCAGATATGGTTGCCGATAGGCATTTCAAATATAGGTGCTGATAGGCATTTCAGATGTAGTTTCCGATAGGCATTTCTAAAATAGGTGCCGATAGGCATTTCAGATATAGGTGCCGATAGGCATTTCAGATATAGTTGCCGATTGGCATTTTAAAAATAGGTGCCGATAGGCATTTCAGATATAGAAGCCGATAGGCATTTCAAATATAGGTGCCGATAAGCATTCCATATATGGTTGCCTATAGGCATTTCAAATATAGGTGCTGATAGGCATTTCAGATGTAGTTTCCGATAGGCATTTCAAAAATTGGTGCCGATAGGCATTTCAGATATAGGTGCCGATAGGCATTTCAGATATAGAAGCCGATAGGTATTTTAAATATAGGTGTCGATAGGCATTTCAGATATGGTTGCCGATAGGCATTTCAAATATAGGTGCTGATAGGCATTTCAGATGTAGTTTCCGATAGGCATTTCAAAAATAGGTGCCGATAGGCATTTCAGATATAGATGCCGATAGGCATTTCAAATATAGTTGCCGATTGGCATTTTAAAAATAGGTGCCGATAGGCATTTCAGATATAGAAGCCGATAGGCATTTCAAGTATAGGTACCGATAGGCATTCCAGATATGGTTGCCGATAGGCATTTCAAATATAGGTGCTGATAGGCATTTTAGATGTAGTTTCCGATAGGCATTTCAGAAATTGATGCCGATAGGCAATTCAAATATAGGTGCCGATAGGCATTTCAGATATAGTTGCCGATTGGCATTTTAAAAACAGGTGCCGATAGGCATTTCAGATATAGATGCTGATAGGTATTTCAAATATAGGTGTCGATAGGCATTTCAGATATGGTTGCCGATAGGCATTTCAAATATAGGAGCAGAGAGGCATTTCAGATGTAGTTTCCGAAAGGCATTTCAAAAATAGGTGCCGATAGGCATTTCAGATATAGGTGCCGATAGGCATTTCAGATATAGTTGCCGATTGGCATTTTAAAAATAGGTGCCGATAGGCAGTTTAGATGTAGTTTCCGATAGGCATTTTAAAAATAGGTGCCGATAGGCATTTCATATATAGGTGCCGATAGGCATATCAGATATAGTTGCCGATTGGCATTTTAAAAATAGGTGCCGATAGGCATTTCAGATATAGAAGCCGATAGGCATTTCAAATATAGGTGCCGATAGGCATTCTAGATATGGTTGCCGATAGGCATTTCAAATATAGGTGCTGATAGGTTTTTCAGATGTAGTTTCCGATAGGCATTTCAAAAATAGGTGCCGATAGGCATTTCAGATATAGGTGCCGATAGGCATTTTAGATATAGTTGCCGATTGGCTTTTTACAAATAGGTGCCGATAGGCATTTTAGATCTAGTTTCCGATAGGCATTTAAAAAATAGGTGCCGATAGGCAATTCAGATATAGGTGCCGATTGGCATATCAGATATAGTTGCCGATTGGCATTTTAAAAATAGGTGCCGATAGGCATTTCAGATATAGAAGCCGATAGGCATTTCAAAAATAGGTGCCGATAGGCATTTTAGATATAGAAGCCGATAGGCATTTCAAATATAGGTGCTGATAGGCATTTCAGATGTAGATTTCGATAGGCATTTCAAAAATAGGTGCCGATAGGCAATTCAGATATAGGTGCCGATTGGCACTTCAGATATAGTTGCCGATTGGCATTTTAAAAATAGGTGCCGATAGGCATTTCAGATATAGAAGCCGATAGGCATTTCAAAAATAGGTGCCGATAGGCATTTTAGATATAGAAGCCGATAGGTATTTCAAATATAGGTGTCGATAGGCATTTCAGATATGGTTGCCGATAGGCATTTCAAATATTAGTGCTGATAGGCATTTCAAATGTAGTTTTCGATAGGCATTTCAAAAATAGGTGCCGACAGGCATTTCAGATATAGGTGCCTATAGGCATTACAGATTTAGCCGCCGATTGGCATTTTAAAAATAGGTGCCGATAGGCATTTCAGATATAGAAGAGAATAGGCATTTCAAATATAGGTGCCGATAGGCATTCCAGATATGGTTGCCGATAGGCATTTCAAATATATGTGCTGATAGGCATTTCAGATGTAGTTTCCGATAGGCATTTCAAAAATAGGTGCCGATAGGCATTTCAGATATAGGTGCCGATAGGCATTTCAGATATAGTTGCCGATTGGCATTTTAAAAATAGGTGCCGATAGGCATTTTAGATGTAGTTTCCGATAGGCATTTCAAAAATAGGTGCCGATAGGCATTTCAGATATAGGTGCCGATAGGCATTTCAGATATAGTTGCCGATTGGCATTTTAAAAATAGGTGCCGATAGGCATTTTAGATGTAGTTTCCGATAGGCATTTCAAAAATAGGTGCCGATAGGCATTTCAGATATAGGTGCCGATAGGCATATCAGATATAGTTGCCGATTGGCATTTTAAAAATAGGTGCCGATAGGCATTTCAGATATAGAAGCCGATAGGCATTTCAAATATAGGTGCCGATAGGCATTCTAGATATGGTTGCCGATAGGCATTTCAAATATAGGTGCTGATAGGCTTTTCAGATGTAGTTTCCGATACTCATTTCAAAAATAGGTGCCGATAGGCATTTCAGATATAGGTGCCGATAGGCATTTTAGATATAGTTGCCGATTGGCATTTTAAAAATAGGTGCCGATAGTTATTTCAGATATAGAAGCCGATAGGCATTTCAAATATAGGTGCCGATAGGCATTGCAGATATGGTTGCCGATAGGCATTTCAAATATAGGTGCTGATAGGCATTTCAGATGTAGTTTCCGATAGGCATTTCAAAAATTGGTGCCGATAGGCATTTCAGATATAGGTGCCGATAGGCATTTCAAATATAGTTGCCGATTGGTATTTTTAAAATAGGTGCCGATAGGCATTTCAGATATAGAAGCCGAAAGGTATTTCAAATATAGGTGACGATTGGCATTTCAGATATGGTTGCCGATAGGCATTTTAAATATTGGTGCTTATAGGCATTTCAGATGTAGTTTCCGATAGGCATTTCAAAAATAGGTGACGATAGGCATTTCAGATATAGGTGCCGATGGGCATTTCAGATATAGTTGCCATTGGCATTTTAAAAATAGGTGCCGGTAGGCATTTCAGATATAGAAGCCGATAGGCATTTTAAAAATAGGTGCCGATAGGCATTTTAGATATAGAAGCCGATAGGTATTTCAAATATAGGTGTCGATAGGCATTTCAGATATGGTTGCCGATAAGCATTTCAAATATTGGTGCTGATAGGCATTTCAAATGTAGTTTTCGATAGGCATTTCAAAAATAGGTGCCGACAGGCATTTCAGATATAGGTGCCTATAGGCATTACAGATTTAGCCGCCGATTGGCATTTTAAAAATAGGTGCCGATAGGCATTTCAGATATAGAAGAGAATAGGCATTTCAAATATAGGTGCCGATAGGCATTCCAGATATAGTTGCCGATAGGCATTTCAAATATATGTGCTGATAGGCATTTCAGATGTAGTTTCCGATAGGCATTTCAAAAATAGGTGCCGATAGGCATTTCAGATATAGGTGCCGATAGGCATTTCAGATATAGTTGCCGATTGGCATTTTAAAAATAGGTGCCGATAGGCATTTCAGATATAGAAGCCGATAGGTATTTCAAATATAGGTGTCGATAGGCTTTTCAGATATCGTTGCCGATAGGCATTTCAAATATAGGTGCTGATAGGCATTTCAGATGTAGTTTCCGATAGGCATTTCAAAAATAGGTGCCGATAGGCATTTCAGATATAGGTGCCGATAGGCATTTCAGATATAGTTTCCGA
Source organism: Venustoraphidia nigricollis (assembly GCA_034508555.1). Lineage (NCBI taxonomy): Eukaryota > Metazoa > Arthropoda > Insecta > Raphidioptera > Raphidiidae > Venustoraphidia > Venustoraphidia nigricollis. Next base: position 114,775 of record JAVRKA010000324.1, read on the forward strand.
TTGGCATTTTAAAAATAGGTGCCGATAGTCATTTTAGATGTAGTTTCCGATAGGCATTTCAAAAATAGGTGCCGATAGGCATTTCAGATATAGGTGCCGATAGGCATATCAGATATAGTTGCCGATTGGCATTTTAAAAATAGGTGCCGATAGGCATTTCAGACATAGAAGCCGATAGGCATTTCAAATATAGGTGCCGATAGGCATTCTAGATATGGTTGCCGATAGGCATTTCAAATATAGGTGCTGATAGGCTTTTCAGATGTAGTTTCCGATAGGCATTTCAAAAATAGGTGCCGATAGGCATTTCAGATATAGGTGCCGATAGGCATTTTAGATACAGTTGCCGATTGGCATTTTAAAAATAGGTGCCGATAGTTATTTCAGATATAGAAGCCGATAGGCATTTCAAATATAGGTGCCGATAGGCATTGCAGATATGGTTGCCGATAGGCATTTCAAATATAGGTGCTGATAGGCATTTCAGATGTAGTTTCCGATAGGCATTTCAAAAATTGGTGCCGATAGGCATTTCAGATATAGGTGCCCATAGGCATTTTAAATATAGTTGCCGATTGGCATTTTTAAAATAGGTGCCGATAGGCATTTCAGATATAGAAGCCGAAAGGTATTTCAAATATAGGTGACGATTGGCATTTCAGATATGGTTGCCGATAGGCATTTTAAATATTGGTGCTTATAGGCATTTCAGATGTAGTTTCCGATAGGCATTTCAAAAATAGGTGACGATAGGCATTTCAGATATAGGTGCCGATGGGCATTTCAGATATAGTTGCCATTGGCATTTTAAAAATAGGTGCCGGTAGGCATTTCAGATATAGAAGCCGATAGGCATTTCAAATATAGGTGACGATAAGCCTTCCAGATATGGTTGCCGATAGGCATTTCAAATATTGGTGTTGATAGGCATTTCAAATATTGGTGTTGATAGGCATTTCAGATGTAGTTTCCGATAGGCATTTCAAAAATAGGTGCCGATAGGCATTTCAGATATAGGTGCCGATAGGCATTTCAGATATAGTTGCCGATTGGCATTTTAAAAATAGGTGCCGATAGGCATTTCAGATATAGAAGCCGATAGGCATTTCAAATATAGGTGCCGATAGGCATTCCAGATATGGTTGCCGATAGGAATTTCAAATATAGGTGCTGATAGGCATTTCAGATATAGGTGCCGATAGGCATTTCAGATATAGTTGCCGATTGGCATTTTAAAAATAGGTGCCGATAGGCATTTCAGATATAGAAGCAGATAGGCATTTCAAATATAGGTGCCCATAGGCATTCCAGATATAGTTGCCGATAGGCATTTCAAATATAAGTGCTGATAGGCATTTCAGATATAGGTGCCGATAGGCATTTCAGATATAGTTGCCGATTGGCATTTTAAAAATAGGTGCCGATAGGCATTTCAGATATAGAAGCCGATAGGCATTTCAAATATAGGTGCCGATAGGCATTCCAGATATAGGTGCCGATAGGCACTTCAGATATAGTTGCCGATTGGTATTTTAAAAATAGGTGCCGATAGGCATTTCAGATATAGTTGCCGATTGGTATTTTAAAAATAGGTGCCGATAGGCATTTCAGATATAGAAGCCGATAGGCATTTCAAATATAGGTGCCGATAAGCATTCCAGATATGGTTGGCGATAGGCATTTCAAATATAGGTGCTGATAGGCATTTCAGATGTAGTTTCCGATAGGCATTTCAAAAATTGGTGCCGATAGGCATTTCAGATATAGGTGCCGATAGGCATTTCAGATATAGGTGCCGATAGGCATTTTAGATATAGTTGCCGATTGGCATTTAAAAAATAGGTGCCTATAGGCATTTCAGATATAGAAGCCTATAGGTATTTCAAATATAGGTGTCGATAGGCATTTCAAATATAAGTCCTGATAGGCATTTCAGATGTAGTTTCCGATAGGCATTTCAAAAATAGGTGCCGATAGGCATTTCAAATATAGGTGCCGATAGGCATTTCAGATTTAATTGCCGATTGGCATTTTAAAAATGGGTGTCGATAGGCATTTCAGATATAGAAGCCGATAGGCATTTCAAATATAGGTGCCGATAGGCATTCCAGATATGGTTGCCGATAGGCATTTCAAATATAGGTGCTGATAAGCATTCCAGGTGTAGTTTCCGATAGGCATTTGAAAAATTGGTGCCGATAGGCATTTCAGATATAGGTGCCGATAGGCATTTCAGATATAGTTGCCGATTGGCATTTTATAAAATAGGTGCCGATAGGCATTTCAGATGTAGTTTCCGATAGGCATTTCAAAAATAGGTGCCGATAGGCATTTAAGATATAGGTGCTGATAGGCATATCAGATATAGTTGCCGATAGGCATTTATAATATAGGTGCTGATAGGCATTTCAAATATAGGTGTCGATAGGCATTTCAGATATAAATGCCGAAAGGCATTTCAGATATAGGTGCTGATAGGCATTTCTGTTGTGGTTGCCGATAGGCATTTTAAATATAGGTGCTGATAGGCATTTCAGATGTAGTTTTCGATAGGCATTTCAAAAATAGGTGCCGGTAGGCAATTCAGATATAGGTGCCGATAGGCACTTCAGATATAGTTGCCGATTGGCATTTTAAAAATAGGTGCCGATAGGCATTTCAGATATAGAAGCTGATAGGCATTTCAAATATAGGTGCCGGTAGGCATTCAAGATATGGTTGCCGATAGGCATTTCAAATATAGGTGCTGATAGGCATTTCAGATGTAGTTTCCGATAGGCATTTTAAAAATAGGTGCCGATAGGCATTTTAGATATAGGTGCCGAAAGGCATTTTAGATATAGTTGCCGATTGGCATTTTAAAAATAGGTGCCGATAGGCATTTCAGATATAGAAGCCGAAAGGTATTTCAAATATAGGTGTCGATTGGCATTTCAGATATGGTTGCCGATAGGCATTTCAAATATTGGTGCTTACAAGCATTTCAGATGTAGTTTCCGATAGGCATTTCAAAAATAGGTGCCGATAGGCATTTCACATATAGGTGCCGATAGGCATTTCAGATATAGTTGCCGATTGGCATTTTAAAAATAGGTGCCGATAGGCATTTCAGATATAGAAGCCGATAGGCATTTCAAATATAGGTGCCGATAAGCATTCCAGATATGGTTGCCGATAGGCATTTCAAATATAGGTGCTGATAGGCATTTTAGATGTAGTTTCCGATAGGCATTTCAAAAATAGGAGCCGATAGGCATTTCAGATATAGGTGCCGATAGGCATTTCAGATATAGTTGCCGATTGGCATTTTAAAAATAGGTGTCGATAGGCATTTCAGATATAGAAGCCGATAGGCATTTCAAATATAGGTGACGGTAGACATTCCAGATATGGTTGCCGATAGGCATTTCAAATATAGATGCTGATAGGCATTCCAGCTGTAGTTTCCGATAGGCATTTCAAAAATTGGTGCCGATAGGCATTTCAGTTATAGGTGCCGATAGGCATTTCAGATATAGTTACCGATTGGCATTTTAAAAATAGGTGCCGATAGGCATTTCAGATATAGAAGCCGATAGGCATTTCAAATATAGGTGCTGATAGGCATACCAGATGTAGTTTCCGATAGGCATTTCAAAAATTGGTGCCGATAGGCATTTCAGATATAGGTGCCGATAGGCATTTCAGATATAGTTACCGATTGGCATTTTGAAAATAGGTGCCGATAGGCATTTCAGATATAGAAGCCGATAGGTATTTCAAATATAGGTGTCGATAGGCATTACAGATATGGTTGCCGATAGGCATTTCAAAAATTGGTGCCGATAGGCATTTTAGATATAGGTGCCGATAAGCATTTCAAAAATAGGTAACGATAGGCATTTCAGATATAGGTGCCGATAGGCATTTCAGATATAGTTGCCAATTGGCATATTAAAAATAGGTGTCGATAGGCATTTTAGATATAGAAGCCGATAGGCATTTCAAATATAGGTGCCGATAGGCATTCCAGATATGGTTGCCGATAGGCATTTCAAATATAGGTGCTGATAGGCATTTCAGATGTAGTTTCCGATAGGCATTTCTCAAATTGGTGCCGATAGGCATTTCAGATATAGGTGCCGATAGGCATTTCAGATATAGTTGCCGATTGGCATTTTAAAAATAGGTGCCGATAGGCATTTCAGATATAGAAGCCGATAGGTATTTTAAATATAGGTGTCGATAGGCATTTCAGATATGGTTGCCGATAGGCATTTCAAATATAGGTGCTGATAGGCATTTCAGATGTAGTTTCCGATAGGCATTTCAAAAATAGGTGCCGATAGGCATTTCAGATATAGGTGCCGATAGGCATTTCAGATATAGTTGCCGATTGGCTTTTTACAAATAGGTGCCGATAGGCATTTTAGATCTAGTTTCCGATAGGCATTTAAAAAATAGGTGCCGATAGGCATTTCAGATATAGGTGCCGAAAGGCATATCAGATATAGTTGCCGATTGGTATTTTAAAAATAGGAGCCGATAGGCATTTCAGATATAGAAGCCGATAGGCATTTCAAATATAGGTGCCGATAGGCATTCTAGATATGGTTGCCGATAGGCATTTCAAATATAGGTTCTGATAGGCATTTCAGATGTAATTTCCGATAGGCATTTCAAAAATAGGTGCCGATAGGCATTTCAGATATAGGTGCCGATTGGCATTTCAGATATAGTTGCCGATTGGCATTTTAAAAATAGGTACCGATAGGCATTTCAGATATAGAAGCCGATAGGCATTTCAAATATAGGTGCCGATAGGCATTCCAGATATGGTTGCCGATAGGCATTTCAAATATAGGTGCTGATAGGCATTTCAGATGTAGTTTCCGATAGGCATTTCAAAAATTGGTGCCGATAGGCATTTCAGATATAGGTGCCGATAGGCATTTCAGATATAGTTGCCGATTGGCATTTTAAAAATAGGTGCCTATAGGCATTTCAGATATAAAAGCCGATAGGTATTTCAAATATAGGTGTCGATAGGCATTTCAGATATGGTTGCCGATAGGCATTTCAAATATAGGTGCTGATAGGCATTTCAGATGTAGTTTCCGATAGGAATTTCAATAATTGGTGCCGATAGGCATTTCAGATATAGGTGCCGATAGGCATTTCAGATATAGTTGCCGATTGGCATTTTAAAAATAGGTGCCGATAGGCATTTCAGATATAGAAGCCGATAGGCATTTCAAATATAGGTGCCGATAGGCATTCCAGATATGGTTGCCGATAGGCATTTCAAATATAGGTGCTGATAGGCATTTCAGATGTAGTTTCCGACAGGCATTTTTAAAATAGGTGCCAATAGGCATTAGAGATATAGGTGCCGATAGGCATTTCTGATATAGTTGCCGATTGGCATTTTAAAAATAGGTGACGATAGGCATTTCAGATATAGAAGCCGATAGGCATTTCAAATATAGGTGCCGATAAGCATTCCAGATATGATTGCCGATAGGCATTTCAAATATAGGTGCTGATAGGCATTTCAGATGTAGTTTCCGATAGGCATTTCAAAAATTGGCGCCGATAGGCATTTCAGATATAGGTGCCGATAGGCATTTCAAATATAGTTGCCGATTGGCATTTTAAAAACTGGTGCCTATAGGCATTTCAGATATAAAAGCCGATAGGTATTTCAGATATAGGTGTCCATAGGCATTTCAGATATGGTTGCCGATAGGCATTTCAAATAAAGGTGCTGATAGGCATTTCAGATGTAGTTTCCGATAGGCATTTCAAAAATTAGTGCCGATAGGCATTTCAGATATAGGTGCCGATAGGCATTTCAGATATAGTTGCCGATTGGCATTTTAAAAATAGGGGCCGATAGGCATTTCAGATATAGAAGCCGATAGGCATTTCAAATATAGGTGCCGATAGGCATTCCAGATATGGTTGCCGATAGGCATTTCAAATATAGGTGCTGATAGGCATTTCAGATCTAGTTTCCGATAGGCATTTCAAAAATAGGTGCCGATAGGCATTTTAGATATAGAAGCTGAAAGGTATTTCAAATATAGGTGTCGATTGGCATTTCAGATATGGTTGCCGATAGGCATTTCAAATATTGGTGCTTATAAGCATTTCAGATGTAGTTTCCGATAGGCATTTCAAAAATAGGTTACGATAGGCATTTCAGATATAGGTGCCGATATGCATTACAGATATGGTTTCCGATAGGCATTTCAAATATAGGTGCTGATAGGCATTTCAGATGTAGTTTCCGATAGGCATTTCAAAAATAGGTGCCGATAGGCATTTCAGATATAAGTGCCGATAGGCATTTCAGATATAGTTGCCGATTGGCATTTTAAAAATAGGTGCCGATAGGCATTTCAGATATAGAAGCCGATAGGCATTTCAAATATAGGTGCCGATAGGCATTCCAGATATAGTTGCCGATAGGCATTTCAAATATAGGTGCTGATAGGCATTTCAGATGTAGTTTCCGATAGGCATTTCAAAAATAGGTGCTGATAGGCATTTCAGATATAGGTGCTGATAGGCATTTCAAATGTAGTTTCCAAAAGGCATTTCAAAAATAGGTGCCGATAGGCATTTCAGATATAGAAGCCGATAGGCATTTCAAATATAGGTGCCGATAAGCATTCCAGATATGGTTGCCGATAGGCATTTCAAATATAGGTGCTGATAGGCACTTCAGATGTAGTTTCTGATAGGCATTTCAAAAATTGGTGCCGATAGGCATTTCAGATATAGGTGCCGATAGGCATTTCAGATATAGGTGCCGATAGGCATTTCAGATATAGTCGCCGATTGGCATTTTAAAAATAGGTGCCTATAGGCATTTCAGATATAGAAGCCGATAGGTATTTCAAATATAGGTGTCGATAGGCATTTCAAATATAGGTGCTGATAGGCATTACAGATGTAGTTTCCGATAGGCATTTCAAAAATAGGTGCCGATAGGCATTTCAGATATAGGTGCCGATAGGCATTTCAGATTTAGTTGCCGATTGGCATTTTAAAAATGGGTGTCGATAGGCATTTCAGATATAGAAGCCGATAGGCATTTCAAATATAGGTGCCGATAGGCATTCCAGATATGGTTGCCGATAGGCATTTCAAAAATAGGTGCTGATAGGCATTCCAGATGTAGTTTCCGATAGGCATTTCAAAAATTGGTGCCGATAGGCATTTTAGATATAGGTGCCGATAGGCATTTCAGATATAGTTACCGATTGGCATTTTAAAAATAGGTGCCGATAGGCATTTCAGATATAGAAGCCGATAGGCATTTCAAATATAGCTGCCGATAGGCATTCCAGATATGGTTGCCGATAGGCATTTCAAATATAGGTGCTGATAGGCATTTCAGATGTAGTTTCCGATAGCATTTCAAAAGTTGGTGCCGATAGGCATTTCAGATATATGTGCCGATAGGCATTTCAGATATAGTTGCCGATTGGCATTTTAAAAATAGGTGCCGATAGGCATTTCAGATATAGAAGTCGATAGGTATTTCAAATATAGGTGTCGATAGGCATTTCAGATATGGTTGCCGACAGGCATTTAAAATATAGGTGCTGATAGGCATTTCAGATTTAGTTGCCGATTGGCATTTTAAAAATAGGTGCCGATAGGAATTTTAGATGTAGTTTCCGATAGGCAATTCAAAAATAGGTGCCGATAGGCATTTCAGATATAGGTGCCGATAGGCATATCAGATATAGTTGCCGATTGGCATTTTAAAAATAGGTGCCGATAGGAATTTTAGATGTAGTTTCCGATAGGCAATTCAAAAATAGGTGCCGATAGGCATTTCAGATATAGGTGCCGATAGGCATATCAGATATAGTTGCCGATAGGCATTTAAAATATAGGTGCCGATAGGCATTTCAAATATAGGTGTCGATAGGCATTTCAGATATAAATGCCGAAAGGCATTTCAGATATAGGTGCTGATAGTCATTTCTGATGTGGTTGCCGATAGGCATTTCAAATATAGGTGCTGATAGGCATTTCAGATGTAGTTTTCGATAGGCATTTCAAAAATAGGTGCCGATAGGCAATTCAGATAATTGTGCCGATAGGCATTTCAGATATAGTTGCCGATTGGCATTTTAAAAATAGGTGCCGATAGGCATTTCAGATATAGAAGCCGATAGGCATTTCAAATATAGGTGCCGATAAGCATTTCAGATATGGTTGCCGATAGGCATTTCAAATATAGGTGCTGATAGGCATTTCAGATGCACTTTCCGATAGGCATTTCAAAAATAGGTGCCGATAGGCATTTCAGATATAGGTGCCGATAGGCATTTCAGATATAGTTGCCGATTGGCATTTTAAAAATAGGTGTCGATAGGCATTTCAGATATAGAAGCCGATAGGCATTTCAAATATAGGTGCTGATAGGCATTCCAGATGTAGTTTCCGATAGGCATTTCAAAAATTGGTGCCGATAGGCATTTTAGATATAGGTGCCGATAGGCACTTCAGTTATAGTTACCGATTGGCATTTTAAAAATAGGTGCCGATAGGCATTTCAGATATAGAAGCCGATAGGTATTTCAAATATAGGTGTCGATAGGCATTTCAGATATAGGTGCCGATAGGCAATTTAGATATAGTTGCCGATTGGCATTTTAAAAATAGATGCCGATAGGCATTTTAAAAATAGGTGCCGATAGGCATTTCAGATATAGAAGTCGATAGGCATTTCAAATATAGGTGCCGATAGGCATTCCAGATATGGTTGCCGATAGGCATTTCAAATATAAGTGCTGATAGGCATTTCAGATGTATTTTCCGATAGGCATTTCAAAAATAGGTGCCGATAGGCATTTCAGATATAAATGCCGATAGGCATTTCAGATATAGTTGCCGATTGGCATTTTAAAAATAGGTGCCGATAGGCATTTCAGATATAGAAGCCGATAGGCATTTCAAATATAGGTGCCGATAGGCATTCCAGATATGGTTGCCGATAGGCATTTCAAATATAGGTGCTGATAGGCATTTCAGATGTAGTTTCCGATAGGCATTTCAAAAATAGGTGCCGATAGGCATTTCAGATATAGGTGCTGATAGGCATTTCAGATATAGTTGCCGATTGGCATTTTAAAAATAGGTGCCGATAGGCATTTCAGATATAGAAGCCGATAGGCATTTCAAATATAGGTGCCGATAAGCATTCCAGATATGATTGCCGATAGGCATTTCAAATATAGGTGCTGATAGACATTTCAGATGTAGTTTCCGATAGGCATTTCAAAAATTGGTGCCGATAGGCATTTCAGATATAGGTGCCGATAGGCATTTCAGATATAGTTGACGATTGGCATTTTAAAAAAAGGTGCCTATAGGCATTTCAGATATAAAAGCCGATAGGTATTTCAAATATAGGTGTCGATAGGCATTTCAGATATGGTTGCCGATAGGCATTTCAAATATAGGTGCTGATAGGCATTTCAGATGTAGTTTCCTATAGGCATTTCAAAAATAGGTGCCGATAGGCATTTCAGATATAGGTGCCGATAGGCATTTCAGATTTAGTTACCGATTGGCATTTTAAAAATGGGTGTGATAGGCATTTCAGATATAGAAGCCGATAGGCATTTCAAATATAGGTGCCGATAGGCATTCCAGATAAAGTTGCCGATAGGCATTTCAAATATAGGTGCTGATAGGCATTCCAGATGTAGTTTCCGATAGGCATTTCAAAAATTTGTACCGATAGGCATTTCAGATATAGGTGCCGATAGGCATTTCAGATATAGTTACCGTTTGGCATTTTAAAAATAGGTGCCGATAGGCATTTCAGATATAGAAGCCGATAGGCATTTCAAATATAGTTGCCGATAGGCATTCCAGATATGGTTGCCGATAGGCATTACAAATATAGGTGCTGATGGGCATTTCAGATGTGGTTTCCGATAGGCATTTCAAAAATTGGTGCCGATAGGAATTTCAGATATAGGTGCCGATAGGCATTTCAGATATAGGTGCCGATAGGCATTTCAGATATAGTTGCCGATTGGCATTTTAAAAATAGGTGCCGATAGGCATTTCAGATATAGAAGCCGATAGGTATTTCAAATATAGGTGTCGATAGGCATTTCAGATATGGTTGCCGATAGGCATTTCAAATATAGGTGCTGATAGGCATTTCAAATATAGTTTCCGATAGGCATTTCAAAAATAGGTGCCGATAGGCATTTTAGATGTAGTTTCCGATAGGCATTTCAAAAAAAAGGAGCCGATAGGCTTTTCAGATATAGGTGCCGATAGGCATTTCAGATATAGTTGCCGATTGGCATTTTAAAAATAGGTGCCGATAGGCATTTTAGATGTAGTTTCCGATAGGCATTTCAAAAATAGGAGCCGATAGGCATTTCAGATATAGGTGCCGATAGGCATTTCATATATAGTTGCCGATTGGCATTTTAAAAATAGGTGCCGATAGGCATTTCAAATATAGAAGCTGATAGGCATTTCAAATATAGGTGCCGATAGGCATTCCAGATATGGTTGCCGATAGGCATTTCAAATATAGGTGCTGATAGGCATTTCAGATGTAGTTTTCGATAGGCATTTCAAAAATAAGTGCCGATAGCTATTTCAGATATAGGTGCCGATAGGCATTTCAGATATAGTTGCCGATTGGCATTTTAGAAATAGGTGCCGAAAGGCATTTCAGATATAGAAGCCGATACGTATTTTTAATATAGGTGCCGATAAGCATTCCAGATATAGTTGCCGATATGCATTTCAAATATAGGTGCTGATAGGCATTTCAGATGTAGTTTCCGATAGGCATTTCAAAAATAGGTGCCGATAGGCATTTCAGATATAGGTGCCTATAGGCATTTCAGATATAGTTGCCGATTGGCATTTTAAAAATAGGTGCCGATAGGCATTTCAGATATAGAAGCCAATAGGCATTTCAAATATAGGTGCCGATAGGCATTCCAGATATAGTTGCCGATAGGCATTTCAAATATAAGTGCTGATAAGCATTTCGGATGTAGTTTCCGATAGGCATTTCAAAAATAGGTGCCGATAGGCATTTCAGATATAGGTGCCGATAGGGATTTCAGATATAGTTGCGGATAGGCATTTTAAAAATAGGTGCCGATAGGCATTTCAGATATAGAAGCCGATAGGCATTTCAAATATAGGTGCCGATAAGCATTTTAGATATGGTTGCCGATAGGCATTTCAAATATAGGTGCTGATAGGCATTTCAGATGTACTTTCCGATAGGCATTTTAAAAATAGGTGCCGATAGGCATTTCAGATATAGGTGCCGATAGGCATTTCAGATATAGTTGCCGATTGGCATTTTAAAAATAGGTGTCGATAGGCATTTCAGATATAGCAGCCGATAGGCATTTCAAATATAGATGCTGATAGGCATTCCAGATGTAGTTTCCGATAGGCATTTCAAAAATTGGTGCCGATAGGCATTTCAGATATAGGTGCCGATAGGCATTTCAGATATAGTTACCGATTGGCATTTTAAAAATAGGTGCCGATAGGCATTTCAGATATTGAAGCCGATAGGCATTTCAAATATAGGTGCTGATAGGCATTCCAGATGTAGTTTCCGATAGGCATTTCAAAAATTGGTGCCGATAGGCATTTCAGATATAGGTGCCGATAGGCATTTCAAATATAGTTACCGATTGGCATTTTAAAAATAGGTGCCGATAGGCATTTCAGATATAGAAGCCGATAGGTATTTCAAATATAGGTCTCGATAGGCATTTCAGATATGGTTGCCGATAGGCATTTCAAATATAGGTGCTGATAGGCATTTCAGATGTAGTTTCCGATAGGCATTTCAAAAATAGGTGTCGATAGGCATTTCAGATATAGGGGCCGATAGGCAATTTAGATATAGTTGCCGATTGGCATTTTAAAAATAGGTGCCGATAGGCATTTTAAAAATAGGTGCCGATAGGCATTTCAGATATAGAAGCCGAAAGGTATTTCAAATATAGGTGTCGATAGGCATTTTAGATATGGTTGCCGATAGGCATTTCAAATATAGGTGCTGATAGGCATTACAGATGTAGTTTCCGATAGGCAATTCTCAAATTGGTGCCGATAGGCATTTCAGATATAGGTGTCGATAGGCATTTCAGATATAGTTGCCGATTGGCATTTTAAAAATAGGTGCCGATAGGCATTTTAGATGTAGTTTCCGATAGGCATTTCAAAAATAGGAGCCGATAGGCATTTCAGATATAGGTGCCGATAGGCATTTCAAATATAGGTGCTGATAGGCATTTCAAATATAGTTTCCGATAAGCATTTCAAAAATAGGTGCCGATAGGCAATTCAGATATAGAAGCCGATAGGTATTTCAAATATAGGTGTCGATAGGCATTTCAGATATGGTTGCCGATAGGCATTTCAAATATAAGTGCTGATAGGCATTTCAAATATAGTTTCCGATAGGCATTTCAAAAATAGGTGCCGATAGGCATTTCAGATATAGGTGCCGATAGGCATTTCAGATTTAGTTGCCGATTGGCATTTTTAAAATGGGTGTCGATTGGCATTTCAGATATAGAAGCCGATAGGCATTTCAAATATAGGTGCCGATAGGCATTACAGATATGGTTGCCGATAGGCATTTCAAATATAGGTGCTGATAGGCATTCCAGATGTAGTTTCCGATAGGCATTTCTAAAATTGGTGCCGATAGGCATTTCAGATATAGTTGCCGATTGGCATTTCAAAAATAGGTGCCGATAGACATTTCAGATATAGGTGCCGATAAGCATATCAGATATAGTTGCCGATAGGCATTTAAAATATAGGTGCCGATAGGCATTTCAAATATAGGTGTCGATAGGCATTTCAGATATAAATGCCGAAAGGCATTTCAGATATAGGTGCTAATAGGCATTTCTGATGTGGTTGCCGATAGGCATTTCAAATATAGGTGCTGATAGACATTTCAGATGTAGTTTTCGATAGGCATTTCAAAAATAGGTGCCGATAGGCAATTCAGATATAGGTGCCGATAGGCACTTCAGATATAGTTGCCGATTGGCATTTTAAAAATAGGTGCCGATAGGCATTTCAGATATAGAAGCCGATAGGTATTTTAAATATAGGTGCCGATAGGCATTCCAGATATGGTTGCCGATAGGCATTTCAAATATAGGTGCTGATCGGCATTTCAGATGTAGTTTCCGATAGGCATTTTAAAAATTGATGCCGATAGGCATTTCAGATATAGGTGCCGATAGGCATTTCAAATATAGTTGCCGATTGGCATTTTAAAAATAGGGGCCGATAGGCATTTCAGATATAGAAGCCGATAGGCATTTCAAATATAGGTGCAAATAGGCATTCCAGATATGGTTGCCGATAGGCATTTCAAATATAGGTGCTGATAGGCATTTCAGATGCAGTTTCCGATAGGCATTTCAAAAATAGGTGCCGATAGGCATTTTAGATATAGGTGCCGATAGGCATTTCAGATATAGTTGCCGATTGGCATTTTAAAAATAAGTGCCGATAGGCATTTCAGATATAGAAGCCGAAAGGTATTTCAAATATAGGTGTCGATTGGCATTTCAGATATGGTTGCCGATAGGCATTTCAAATATTGGTGCTTATAAGCATTTCAGATGTAGTTTTCGATAGGCATTTCAAAAATAGGTGACGTTAGCCATTTCAGATATAGGTGCCGATAGGCATTACAGATATAGTTGCCGATTGGCATTTTAAAAATAGCTGCCGATAGGCATTTCAGATATAGAAGCCGATAGGCATTTCAAATATAGGTGCTGATAGGCATTTCAGATGTAGTTTCCGATAGGCATTTCAAAAATAGGTGCCGATAGGCATTTCAGATATAGGTGCCGATGGGCATTTCAGATATAGTTGCCATTGGCATTTTAAAAATAGGTGCCGGTAGGCATTTCAGATATAGAAGCCGATAAGCATTTCAAATATAGGTGCCGATAAGCATTCCAGATATGGTTGCCGATAGGCATTTCAAATATTGGTGCTGATAGGCATTTCAGATGTAGTTTCCGATAGGCATTTCAAAAATAGGTGCCGATAGGCATTTCAGTTATAGGTGCTGATAGGCATTTCAGATATAGTTGCCGATTGGCATTTTAAAAATAGGTGCCGATAGGCATTTCAGATATAGTAGCCGATAGGCATATCAAATATAGGTGCCGATAGGCATTCCAGATAGAGTTGCCGATAGGCATTTCAAATATAGGTGCTGATAGGCATTTCAGATGTAGTTTCCGATAGGCATTTCAAAAATTGGTGCCGATAGGCATTTCAGATATAGGTGCCGATAGGCATTTCAGATATAGGTGCCGATAGGCATTTCAGATATAGTTGCCGATCGGCATTTTAAAAATAGGTGCCTATAGGCATTTCAGATATAGAAGCCGATAGGTATTTCAGATATAGTTGCCGATTGGCATTTTAAAAATAGGTTCCGATAGGCATTTTAGATGTAGTTTCCGATAGGCATTTCAAAAATAGGTGCCGATAGGCATTTCAGATATAGGTGCCGATAGGCATTTCAGATATAGGTGCCGATAGGCATTTCAGATATAGTTGCCGATCGGCATTTTAAAAATAGGTGCCTATAGGCATTTCAGATATAGAAGCCGATAGGTATTTCAGATATAGTTGCCGATTGGCATTTTAAAAATAGGTGCCGATAGGCATTTCTGATATAGAAGCCGATAGGTATTTCAAATATAGGTGTCGATAGGCATTTGAGATATAGGTGCCGATAGGCATTTTAGATATAGTTGCCGATTGGCATTTTAAAAATAGGTGCCGATAGGCATTTTAGATGTAGCTTCCGATAGGCATTTCAAAAATAGGTGCCGATAGGCATTTCAGATATAGGTGCCGATAGGTATATCAGATATAGATGCCGATAGGCATTTAAAATATAGGTGCCGATAGGCATTTCAAATATAGGTGTCGATAGGCATTTCAGATATAAATGCCGAAAGACATTTCAGATATAGGTGCCGATAGGCATTTCTGATGTGGTTGCCGATAGGCATTTCAAATATAGGTCCCAAATGGCATTCCAAATATGGTTGCCGATAGGCATTTCAAATATAGGTGCTGATAGGCATTTCAGATGTAGTTTCCGATAGGCATTTCAAAAATAGGTGCCGATAGGCCTTTCAGATATAGGAGCCGATAGGCATTTCAGATATAGTTGCCAATTGGCATTTTAAAAATTGGTGCCGATAGGAATTTCAGATATAGAAGCCGATAGGCATTTCAAATATAGGTGCCGATAGGCATTCCAGATATGGTTGCCGATAGGCATTTCAAATATAGGTGCTGATAGGCATTTCACATGTAGTTTCCGATAGGCATTTCAAAAATAGGTACCAATAGGCATTTCAGATATAGTTGCCAATTGGCGTTTTAAAAATAGGTGTTGATAGGCATTTCAGATATAGAAGCCGATAGGCATTTTAAATATAGGTGCCGATAGGCATTCCAGATATTGTTGCTGATAGGCATTTCAAATATAGGTGCTGATAGGCATTCCAGATGTAGTTTCCGATAGGCATTTCAAAAATTGGTGCCGATAGGCATTTCAGATATAGGTGCCGATAGGCATTTCAGATATAGTCACCGATTGGCATTTTAAAAATAGGTGCCGATAGGCATTCCAGATATAGAAGCCGATAGGTATTTCAAATATAGGTGTCGATAGGCATTTCAGATATGTTTACCGATAGGCATTTCAAATATAGGTGCAAATAGGCATTTTAGATGTAGTTTCCGATAGGCATTTCAAAAATAGGTGCCGATAGGCATTTCAGATATAGGTGTCGATAGGCATTTCAGATATAGTTGCCGATTGGCATTTTAAAAATAGGTGCCGATAGGCATTTCAGATATAGAAGCCGATAGGCATTTCAAATATAGGTGTCGATAGGCATTCCAGATATGGTTGCCGATAGGAATTTCAAATATAGGTGCCGATAGGCATTTCAGATATATAAGCCGATAGGCATTTCAAAAATAGGTGCCGATAGGCATTTCAGATATAGGTGCCGATAGGCATTTCAGATATAGTTGCCAATTGGCATTTTAAAAATAGGTGTCAAAAGGCATTTCAGATATATAAGCCAATAGGCATTTCAAATAGAGGTGCCGATAGGCATTCCAGATATGGTTGCCGATAGGCATTTCAAATATAAGTGCTGATAGGCATGTCAGATGTAGTTTCCGATAGGCATTTCAAAAATAGGTACCGATAGGCATTTCAGATATAGGTGCCGATAGGCATTACAGATATAGTTGCCAATTGGCATTTTAAAAATAGGTGTCGATAGGCATTTCAGATATAGAAGCCAATAGGCATTTCAAATATAGGTGCCGATAGGCATTCTAGATATGGTTGCCGATAGGCATTTCAAATATAGGTGCTGATAGGCATTTCAGATGTAGTTTCCGATAGGCATTTCAAAAATTGGTGCCGATAGGCATTTCAGATATAGGTGCTGATAGGCATTTCAGATATAGTGGCCGATTGGCATTTTAAAAATAGGTGCCGATAGGCATTTTAGGTATAGAAGCCGATAGGTATTTCAAATATAGGTGTCGATAGGCATTTCAGATATGGTTGCCGATAGGCATTTCAAATATAGGTGCTGATAGGCATTTCAGATGTAGTTTCCGATAGGCATTTCAAAAATTGGTGCCGATAGGCATTTCAGATATAGGTGCTGATAGGCATTTCAGATATAGTTTCCGATTGGCATTTTAAAAATAGGTGCCGATAGGCAATTCAGATATAGAAGCCGATAGGTATTTTAGATATAGGTGTCGATAGGCATTTCAGATGTTTGCCGGTAGGCATTTCAAATATAGGTGCTGATAGGCATTCCAGATGTAGTTTCCGATAGGCATTTCAAAAATAGGTGTCGATAGGCATATCAGATATATGTGCCGATAGGCATTTCAGATATAGTTGCCGATTGGCATTTTAAAAATAGAATCCGATAGGCATTTCAGATATAGAAGCCGATAGGCATTTCAAATATAGGTGCCGATAAGTAACCCAGATATGGTTGCCGATAGGCATTTCAAATATAGGTGCTGATAGGCATTTCAGATGTAGTTTCCGATAGGCATTTCAAAAATTGGTGCCGATAGGCATTTCAGATATAGGTGCTGATAGGCATTTCAGATATAGTTTCCGATTGGCATTTTAAAAATAGGTGCCGATAGGCATTTCAGATATAGAAGCCGATAGGTATTTCAGATATAGGTGTCGATAGGCATTTCAGATGTTTGCCGATAGGCATTTCAAATATAGGTGCTGATAGGCATTCCAGATGTAGTTTCCGATAGGCATTTCAAAAATAGGTGTCGATAGGCATATCAGATATATGTGCCGATAGGCATTTCAGATATAGTTGCCGATTGGCATTTTAAAAATAGATGTCGATAGGCATTTTAGATATAGAAGCCGTTAGGCATTTCAAATATAGGTGCCGATAGGCATTCCAGATATGGTTGCCGATAGGCATTTTAAATATAGGTGCTGATAGGCATTCCAGATGTAGTTTCCGATAGGCATTTCAAAAATTGGTGCCGATAGGCATTTCAGATATAGGTGCCGATAGGCATTTCAGATATAGTCACCGATTGGCATTTTAAAAATAGGATCCGATAGGCATTTCAGATATAGAAGCCGATAGGCATTTCAAATATAGGTGCCGATAAGCAACCCAGATATGGTTGCCGATAGGCATTTCAAATATAGGTGCTGATAGGCATTCCAGATGTAGTTTCCGATAGGCATTTCAAAAATAGGTGTCGATAGGCATATCAGATATATGTGCCGATAGGCATTTCAGATATAGTTGCCGATTGGCATTTTAAAAATAGATGTCGATAGGCATTTCAGATATAGAAGCCGATAGGTATTTCAGATATAGGTGTCGATAGGCATTTCAGATGTTTGCCGGTAGGCATTTCACATATAGGTGCTGATAGGCATTCCAGATGTAGTTTCCGATAGGCATTTAAAAAATAGGTGTCGATAGGCATATCAGATATATGTGCCGATAGGCATTTCAGATATAGTTGCCGATTGGCATTTTAAAAATAGGATCCGATAGGCATTTCAGATATAGAAGCCGATAGGCATTTCAAATATAGGTGCCGATAAGCAACCCAGATATGGTTGCCGATAGGCATTTCAAATATAGGTGCTGATAGGCATTTCAGATGTAGTTTCCGATAGGCATTTCAAAAATTGGTGCCGATAGGCATTTCAGATATAGGTGCTGATAGGCATTTCAGATATAGTTTCCGATTGGCATTTTAAAAATAAGTGCCGATAGGCATTTCAGATATAAAAGCCGATAGACATTTCAAATATGGGTGCCGATAGGCATTCCAGATATAGGTGCCGATAGGCATTTCAGATATAGTTGCCAATTGGCGTTTTAAAAATAGGTGTGGATAGGCATTTCAGATATAGAAGGCGATAGGCATTTCAAATATAGGTGCCGATAGGCATTCCAGATATGGTTGCCGATAGGCATTTTAAATATAGGTGCTGATAGGCATTCCAGATGTAGTTTCCGATAGGCATTTCAAAAATTGGTGCCGATAGGCATTTCAGATATAGGTGCCGATAGGCATTTCAGATATAGTCACCGATTGGCATTTTAAAATAGGTGCCGATAGGCATTCCAGATATAGAAGCCGATAGGTATTTCAAATATAGGTGTCGATAGGCATTTCAGATATGTTTACCGATAGGCATTTCAAATATAGCTGCTAATAGGCATTTTAAATGTAGTTTTCGATAGGCATTTAAAAAATAGGTGCCGATAGGCATTTCAGATATAGGTGTCGATAGGCATTTCAGATATAGGTGTCGATAGGCATTTCAGATATAGTTGCCGATTGGCATTTTAAAAATAGGTGCCGATAGGCATTTCAGATATAGAAGCCGATAGGCATTTCAAATATAGGTGCCGATAGGCATTCCAGATATGGTTGCCGATAGGCATTTCAATTATAGGTGCCGATAGGCATTTCAGATATAGAAGCCGTTAGGCATTTCAAAAATAGGTGCCGATAGGCATTTCAGATATAGGTGCCGATAGGCATTTCGGATATAGTTGCCAATTGGCATTTTGAAAATAGGTGTCGATAGGCATTTCAGATATTTAAGCCGATAGGCATTTCAAATATAGGTGCCGATAGGCATTCCAGATATGGTTGCCGATAGGCATTTCAAATACAAGTGCTGATAGGCATGTCAGATGTAGTTTCCAATAGGCATTTCAAAAATAGGTACCGATAGGCATTTCAGATATAGGTGCCGATAGGCATTAGAGATATAGTTGCCAATTGGCATTTTAAAAATAGGTGTCGATAGGCATTTCAAATATAGAAGCCAATAGGCATTTCAAATATAGGTGCCGATAGGCATTCCAGATGTGGTTGCCGATAGGCATTTCAAATATAGGTGCTGATAGGTATTTCGGATGTAGTTTCCGATAGGCATTTCAAAAATTGGTGCCGATAGGCATTTCAGATATAGGTGCTGATAGGCATTTCAGATATAGTGGCCGATTGGCATTTTAAAAATAGGTGCCGATAGGCATTTCAGATATAGAAGCCGATAGGTATTTCAAATATAGGTGTCGATAGGCATTTCAGATATGGTTGCCGATAGGCATTTCAAATATAGGTGCTGATAGGCATTTCAGATGTAGTTTCCGATAGGCATTTCAAAAATAGGTGCCGATAGGCATTTCAGATATAGGTGCCGATAGGTATTTCAGATATAGTTGCCGATTGGAATTTTAAAAATAGGTGCCGATAGGCATTTCAGATATAGAAGCCGATAGGCATTTCAAATATAGGTGCTGATAGGAATTCCAGATATGGTTGCCGGTAGGCATTTCAAATATAGGTGCCGATAGGCATTTCAGATATAGTTGCCGATTGGCATTTTAAAAATAGGTGCTTATAGGCATTTCAGATATAGAAGCCGATAGGCATTTCAAATATAGGTGCCGATAAGCAAATCAGATATGGTTGCCGATAGGCATTTCAAATATAGGTGCTGATAGGCATTTCAGATGTAGTTTCCGATAGGCATTTCAAAAATTGGTGCCGATATTCATTTCAGATATAGGTGCTGATAGGCATTTCAGATATAGTTTCCGATTGGCATATTAAAAATAGGTGCCGATAGGCATATCAGATATAGTTGCCGATAGGCATTCAAAATATAGGTGCGGATAGGCATTTCAAATATAGGTGTCGATAGGCATTTCAGATATTGGTGCTGATAGGCATTTCTGATGTGGTTGCCGATAGGCATTTCAAATATAGGTGCTGATAGGCATTTCAGATGTAGTTTTCGATAGGCATTTCAAATATAGGTGCCGATAGGCATTTCAGATATAGGTGCCGATAGGCATTTCAGATATAGTTGCCGATTGGCATTTTAAAAATAGGTGCCGATAGGCATTTCAGATATAGAAGCCGATAGGCATATCAAATATAGGTGCCGATAGGCATTCCAGATAGAGTTGCCGATAGGCATTTCAAATATAAATGCTGATAGGCATTTCAGATGTAGTTTCCGATAGGCATTTCAAAAATAGGTGCCGATAGGCATTCCAGATATGGTTGCCGATAGGCATTTCAAATATAGGTGCTGACAGGCATTTCAGATGTAGTTTCCGATAGGCATTTCAAAAATAGGTGCCGATAGGCATTTCAGATATAGGTGCCGATGGGCATTTCAGATATAGTTGCCATTGGCATTTTAAAAATAGGTGCCGGTAGGCATTTCAGATATAGAAGCCGATAGGCATTTCAAATATAGGTGCCGATAAGCATTCCAGATATGGTTGCCGATAGGCATTTCAAATATTGGTGCTGATAGGCATTTCAGATGTAGTTTCCGATAGGCATTTCAAAAATAAGTGCCGATAGGCATTTCAGATATAGGTGCCGATAGGCATTTCAGATATAGTTGCCGATTGGCATTTTAAAAATAGGTGCCGATAGGCATTTCAGATATAGAAGCCGATAGGCATATCAAATATAGGTGCCGATAGGCATTCCAGATAGAGTTGCCGATAGGCATTTCAAATATAGGTGCTGATAGGCATTTCAGATGTAGTTTCCGATAGGCATTTCAAAAATAGGTGCCGATAGGCATTTCAGATATAGGTGCCGATAGGCATTTCAGATATAGTTGCCGATTGGCATTTTAAAAATAGGTGCCGATAGGCATTTCAGATATAGAAGCCGATAGGCATTTCAAATATAGGTTCCGATAGGCATTCCAGATATAGTTGCCGATAGGCATTACAAATATAGGTGCTGATAGGCATTTCAGATGTAGTTTCCGATAGGCATTTCAAAAATTGGTGCCGATAGGCATTTCAGATATAGGTGCCGATAGGCATTTCAGATATAAGTGCCGATAGGCATTTCAGATATATTTGCCGATCGGCATTTTAAAAATAGGTGCCTATAGGCATTTCAGATATAGAAGCCGATAGGTATTTCCGATATAGTTGCCGATTGGCATTTTAAAAATAGGTGCCGATAGGCATTTCAGATATAGAAGCCGATAGGTATTTCAAATATAGGTGTCGATAGGCATTTGAGATATAGGTGCCGATAGGCATTTTAGATATAGTTGCCGATTGGCATTTTAAAAATAGGTGCCGATAGGCATTTTAGATATAAATTCCGATAGGCATTTCAAAAATAGGTGCCGATAGGCATTTCAGATATAGGTGCCGATAGGCATATCAGATATAGTTGCCGATAGGCATTCAAAATATAGGTGCCGATAGGCATTTCAAATATAGGTGTCGATAGGCATTTCAGATATAAATGCTGAAAGGCATTTCAGATATTGGTGCTGATAGGCATTTCTGATGTGTTTGCCGATAGGCATTTCAAATATAGGTGCTGATAGGCATTTCAGATGTAGTTTTCGATAGGCATTTCAAATATAGGTGCCGATAGGCAATTCTGATATAGGTGCCGATAGGCACTTCAGATATAGTTGCCGATTGGCATATTAAAAATAGGTGCCGATAGGCATTTCAGATATAGAAGCCGATAGGCATTTCAAATTATGGTGCCGATAGGCATTCCAGATATTGTTGCCGATAGGCATTTCAAATATAGGTGCTGATAGGCATTTCAGATGTAGTTTCCGATAGGCATTTCAAAAATAGGTGCCGATAGGCATTTCAGATATAGGTGCCGATAGGCATTTCAGATATAGTTGCCGATTGGCATTTTAAAAATAGGTGCCGATAGGCATTTGAGATGTAGTTTCGATTGCATTTCAAAAATAGGTGCCGATAGGCATTTCAGATATAGGTGCTTATAGGCATATCAGATATAGAAGCCGATAGGCATTTTAAATAAAGGTGCCGATAGGCATTCCAGATATTGTTGCCGATAGGCATTTCAAATATAGGTGCTGATAGGCATTTCAGATGTAGTTTCCGATAGGTATTTCAAATATAGGTACCGATAGGCATTCTAGATATGGTTGCCGATAGGCATTTCAAATATAGGTGCTGATAGGCTTTTCAGATGTAGTTTCCGATAGGCATTTCAAAAATAGGTGCCGATAGGCATTTCAGATATAGGTGCCGATAGGCATTTCAGATATAGTTGCCGATTGGCATTTTAAAAATAGTTGCCGATAGTTATTTCAGATATAGAAGCCGATAGGCATTTCAAATATAGGTGCCGATAGGCATTCCAGATATGGTTGCCGATAGGCATTTCAAATATAGGTGCTGATAGGCATTTCAGATGTAGTTTCCGATAGGCATTTCAAAAATTGGTGCCGATAGCATTTCAGAATATGGTGCCGAAAGGTATTTCAAATATAGGTGTCGATTGGCATTTCAGATATGGTTGCCGATAGGCATTTCAAATATTGGTGCTTATAGGCATTTCAGATGTAGTTTCCGATAGGCATTTCAAAAATTGGTGCCGATAGGCATTTCAGATATAGGTGCCGATAGGCATTTCAGATATAGTTGCCGATGGCATTTTAAAAATAGGTGCCGATAGGCATTTCAGATATAGGTGCCGATAGGCATTTCAGATATAGTTGCCGATTGGCATTTTAAAAATAGGTGCCGATAGGCATTTCAGATATGGTTGCCGATAGGCATTTCAAATATAGGTGCTGATAGGCATTTTAAAAATAGGTGACGATAGGCATTTCAGATATAGGTGCCGATAATCATTACAGATAGAGTTGCCGATTGGCATTTTAAAAATAGGTGCCGATAGGCATTTTAGATATAGAAGCCGATAGAGATTTCAAAAATAGGTGCCGATAGGCATTCCAGATATGGTTGCCGATAAGCATTTCAAATATAGGTGCTGATAGGCATTTCAGATGTAGTTTCCGATAGGCATTTCAAAAATAGGTGCCGATAGGCATTTCAGTTATAGGTGCCGATAGGCATTTCAGATATAGTTGCCGATTGGCATTTTAAAAATAGGTGCCGATAGGCATTTCAGATATGGTTGCCGATAGGCATTTCAAATATAGGTGCTGATAGGCATTTCAGATGTAGTTTCCGATAAGCATTTCAATAATAGGTGCCGATAGGCATTACAGATATAGTTGCCGATTGGCATTTTAAAAATAGATGTCGATAGGCATTTCAAATATAGGTGCCGATAGGCATTCCAGATATGGTTGTCGATAGGCATTTCAAATATAGGTGCTGATAGGCATTTCAGATGTAGTTTTCGATAGGCATTTCAAATATAGGTGCCGATAGGCAATTCAGATATAGGTGCCGATAGGCACTTCAGATATAGTTGCCGATTGGCATTTTAAAAATAGGTGCCGATAGGCATTTCAGATATAGAAGCCGATAGGCATTTCAAATAAAGGTGCCGATAGGCATTACAGATATTGTTGCCGATAGGCATTTCAAATATAGGTGCTGATAGGCATTTCAGATATAGTTTTCGATAGGCAATTCAAAACTTGATGCCGATAGGCATTTCAGATATAGGTGCCGATAGGCATTTCAAATATAGTTGCCGATTGGCATTTTAAAAATAGTTGCCGATAGGCATTTCAGATATAGAAGCCGATAGGCATTTCAAATATAGGTGCCGATAGGTATTCCAGATATGGTTGCCGATAGGCATTTTAAATATAGGTGCTGATAGGCATTTTAGATGTAGTTTCCGATAGGCATTTCAAAAATTGGTGCCGATAGGCATTTCAGATATAGGTGCCGATAGGCATTTCAGGTATAGTTGCCGATTGGCATTTTAAAAATAGGTGCCGATAGGCATTTTAGATATAGAAGCCGATAGGTATTTCAAATATAGGTGTCGATAGGCATTTCAGATATGGTTGCCGATAGGCATTTCAAATATTTGTGCTGATAGGCATTTCAGATGTAGATTCCGATAGGCATTTCAAAAATAGGTGCCGATAGGCATTTCAGATATAGTTGCCGATTGGCATTTTAAAAATAGGTGCCGATAGGCATTTCAGATATAGAAGCCGATAGGTATTTCAAATATAGGTGTCGATAGGCATTTCAGATATGGTTGCCGATAGGCATTTCAAATATAGGTGCTGATAGGCATTTCAGATGTAGTTTCCGATAGGCATTTCAAAAATAGGTGCCGATAGGCATTTCAGATATAGGTGCCGATAGGCATTTCAGATATAGTTGCCGATTGGCATTTTAAAAATAGGTGCCGATAGGCATTTTAGATGTAGTTTCCGATTGCATTTCAAAAATAGGTGCCGATAGGCATTTCAGATATAGGTGCTTATAGGCATATCAGATATAGTTGCCGATTGGCATTTTAAAAATAGGTGCCGATAGGCATTTCAGATATAGAAGCCGATAGGCATTTCAAATATAGGTACCGATAGGCATTCTAGATATGGTTGCCGATAGGCATTTCAAATATAGGTGCTGATAGGCTTTTCAGATGTAGTTTCCGATAGGCATTTCAAAAATAGGTGCCGATAGGCATTTCAGATATAGGTGCCGATAGGCATTTCAGATATAGTTGCCGATTGGCATTTTAAAAATAGTTGCCGATACTTATTCCAGATATAGAAGCCGATAGGCATTTTAAATATAGGTGCCGATAGGCATTCCAGATATGGTTGCCGATAAGCATTTCAAATATAGGTGCTGATAGGCATTTCAGATGTAGTTTCCGATAGGCATTTCAAAAATAGGTGCCGATAGGCATTTCAGATATAGGTGCCGATAATCATTACAGATATAGTTGCCGATTGGCATTTTAAAAATAGGTGCCGATAGGCATTTCAGATATAGAAGCCGATAGGCATTTCAAAAATAGGTGCCGATAGGCATTCCAGATATAGTTGCCGATAAGCATTTCAAATATAGGTGCTGATAGGCATTTCAGATGTAGTTTCCGATAGGCATTTCAAAAATAGGTGCCGATAGGCATTTCAGATATAGGTGCCGATAGGCATTTCAGATATATTTGCCGATTGGCATTTTAAAAATAGGTGCCGATAGGCATTTCAGATATGGTTGCCGATAGGCATTTCAAATATAGGTGCTGATAGGCATTTCAGATGTAGTTTCCGATAAGCATTTCAAAAATAGGTGCCGATAGGCATTTCAGATATAGGTGCCGATAGGCATTTCAGATATAGAAGCCGATAGGCATTTCAAATATAGGTGCCGATAGGCATACCAGATATGGTTGCCGACAGGCATTTCAAATATAGGTGCTGATAGGCATTTCAGATGTAGTTTCCGATAGGCATTTCAAAAATAGGTGCCGATAGGCATTTCAGATATAGGTGCCGATAGGCATTTCAGAAATATTTGCTGATTGGCATTTTAAAAATAGGTGCCGATAGGCATTTCAGATATAGAAGCCGATAGGCATTTCAAATATAGGTGCCGATAAGCATTCCAGATATGGTTGCCGATAGGCATTTCAAATATTGGTGCTGATAGGCATTTCAGATGTAGTTTCCGATAGGCATTTCAAAAATAGGTGCCGATAGGCATTTCAGATATAGGTGCCGATAGGCATTTCAGATATAGTTGCCGATTGGCATTTTAAAAATAGGTGCCGATAGGCATTTCAGATATAGAAGCCGATAGGCATATCAAATATAGGTGCCGATAGGCATTCCAGATAGAGTTGCCGATAGGCATTTCAAATATAGGTGCTGATAGGCATTTCAGATGTAGTTTCCGATAGGCATTTCAAAAATAGGTGCCGATAG
Source organism: Venustoraphidia nigricollis (assembly GCA_034508555.1). NCBI lineage: Eukaryota > Metazoa > Arthropoda > Insecta > Raphidioptera > Raphidiidae > Venustoraphidia > Venustoraphidia nigricollis. The sequence continues at coordinate 141,113 of JAVRKA010000324.1, forward strand.
GCATTTTAGATATAGGTGCCGATAGGCATTTCAGATATAGTTGCCGATTGGCATTTTAAAAATAGGTGCCGATAGGCATTTCAGATATAGAAGCCGATAGGCATTTCAAATATAGGTTCCGATAGGCATTCCAGATATAGTTGCCGATAGGCATTACAAATATAGGTGCTGATAGGCATTTCAGATGTAGTTTCCGATAGGCATTTCAAAAATTGGTGCCGATAGGCATTTCAGATATAGGTGCCGATAGGCATTTCAGATATAGGTGCCGATAGGCATTTCAGATATAGTTGCCGATCGGCATTTTAAAAATAGGTGCCTATAGGCATTTCAGATATAGAAGCCGATAGGTATTTCCGATATAGTTGCCGATTGGTATTTTAAAAATAGGTGCCGATAGGCATTTCAGATATAGAAGCCGATAGGTATTTCAAATATAGGTGTCGATAGGCATTTGAGATATAGGTGCCGATAGGCATTTTAGATATAGTTGCCGATTGGCATTTTAAAAATAGGTGCCGATAGGCATTTTAGATGTAGTTTCCGATAGGCATTTCAAAAATAGGTGCCGATAGGCATTTCAGATATAGGTGCCGATAGGCATATCAGATATAGTTGCCGATAGGCATTCAAAATATAGGTGCCGATAGACATTTAAAATAAAGGTGTCGATAGGCATTTCAGATATAAATGCTGAAAGGCATTTCAGATATTGGTGCTGATAGGCATTTCTGATGTGGTTGCCGATAGGCATTTCAAATATAGGTGCTGATAGGCATTTCAGATGTAGTTTTCGATAGGCATTTCAAATATAGGTGCCGATAGGCAATTCTGATATAGGTGCCGATAGGCACTTCAGATATAGTTGCCGATTGGCATATTAAAAATAGATGCCGATAGGCATTTCAGATATAGAAGCCGATAGGCATTTCAAATAAAGGTGCCGATAGGCATTCCAGATATTGTTGCCGATAGGCATTTCAAATATAGGTGCTGATAGGCATTTCAGATATAGTTTCCGATAGGCATTTCAAAACTTGATGCCGATAGGCATTTCAGATATAGGTGCCGATAGGCATTTCAAATATAGTTGCCGATTGGCATTTTAAAAATAGGTGCCGATAGGCATTTCAGATATAGAAGCCGATAGGCATTTCAAATATAGGTGCCGATAGGTATTCCAGATATGGTTGCCGATAGGCATTTTAAATATAGGTGCTGATAGGCATTTCAGATGTAGTTTCCGATAGGCATTTCAAAAATTCGTGCCGATAGGCATTTCAGATATAGGTGCCGATAGGCATTTCAGGTATAGTTGCCGATTGGCATTTTAAAAATAGGTGCCGATAGGCATTTTAGATATAGAAGCCGATAGGTATTTCAAATATAGGTGTCGATAGGCATTTCAGATATGGTTGCCGATAGGCATTTCAAATATTGGTGCTGATAGGCATTTCAGATGTAGTTTCCGATTGGCATTTCAAAAATAGGTGCCGATAGGCATTTCAGATATAGTTGCCGATTGGCATTTTAAAAATAGGTGCCGATAGGCATTTCAGATATAGAAGCCGATAGGTATTTCAAATATAGGTGTCGATAGGCATTTCAGATATGGTTGCCGATAGGCATTTCAAATATAGGTGCTGATAGGCATTTCAGATGTAGTTTCCGATAGGCATTTCAAAAATAGGTGCCGATAGGCATTTCAGATATAGGTGCCGATAGGCATTTCAGATATAGTTGCCGATTGGCATTTTAAAAATAGGTGCCGATAGGCATTTCAGATATAGTTGCCGATTGGCATTTTAAAAATAGGTGCTGATAGGCATTTCAGATGTAGTTTCCGATAGGCATTTCAAAAATAGGTGCCGATTGGCATTTCAGATATAGGTGCCGATGGGCATTTCAGATATAGTTGCCATTGGCATTTTAAAAATAGGTGCCGGTAGGCATTCCAGATATAGAAGCCGTTAGGCATTTCAAATATAGGTGCCGATAAGCATTCCAGATATGGTTGCCGATAGGCATTTCAAATATTGGTGCTGATAGGCATTTCAGATGTAGTTTCCGATAGGCATTTCAAAAATAGGTGCCGATAGGCATTTCAGATATAGGTGCCGATAGGCATTTCAGATATAGTTGCCGATTGGCATTTAAAAAATAGGTGCCGATAGGCATTTCAGATATAGAAGCCGATAGGCATATCAAATATAGGTGCCGATAGGCATTCCAGATAGAGTTGCCGATAGGCATTTCAAATATAGGTGCTGATAGGCATTTCAGATGTAGTTTCCGATAGGCATTTCAAAAATAGGTGCCGATAGGCATTTCAGATATAGGTGCCGATAGGCATTTCAGATATAGTTGCCGATTGGCATTTTAAAAATAGGTGCCGATAGGCATTTCAGATATAGAAGCCGATAGGCATTTCAAATATAGGTTCCGATAGGCATTCCAGATATAGTTGCCGATAGGCATTACAAATATAGGTGCTGATAGGCATTTCAGATGTAGTTTCCGATAGGCATTTCAAAAATTGGTGCCGATAGGCATTTCAGATATAGGTGCCGATAGGCATTTCAGATATAGGTGCCGATAGGCATTTCAGATATAGTTGCCGATCGGCATTTTAAAAATAGGTGCCTATAGGCATTTCAGATATAGAAGCCGATAGGTATTTCAGATATAGTTGCCGATTGGCATTTTAAAAATAGGTGCCGATAGGCATTTCAGATATAGAAGCCGATAGGTATTTCAAATATAGGTGTCGATAGGCATTTCAGATATAGGTGCCGATAGGCATTTTAGATATAGTTGCCGATTGGCATTTTAAAAATAGGTGCCGATAGGCATTTTAGATGTAGTTTCCGATAGGCATTTCAAAAATAGGTGCGGATAGGCATTTCAGATATAGGTGCCGATAGGCATATCAGATATAGTTGCCGATAGGCATTCAAAATATAGGTGCCGATAGGCATTTCAAATGTAGGTGTCGATAGGCATTTCAGATATAAATGCCGAAAGGCATTTCAGATATTGGTGCTGATAGGCATCTCTGATGTGGTTGCCGATAGGCATTTCAAATATAGGTGCTGATAGGCATTTCAGATGTAGTTTTCGATTGGCATTTCAAATATAGGTGCCGATAGGCAATTCAGATATAGGTGCCGATAGGCACTTCAGATATAGTTGCCGATTGGCATTTTAAAAATAGGTGCCGATAGGCATTTCAGATATAGAAGCCGATAGGCATTTCAAATAAAGGTGCCGATAGGCATTCCAGATATTGTTGCCGATAGGCATTTCAAATATAGGTGCTGATAGGCATTTCAGATGTAGTTTCCGATAGGCATTTCCAAAATAGGTGCCGATAGGCATTTCAGATATAGGTGCCGATAGGCATTTCAGATATAGTTGCCGATTGGCATTTTAAAAATAGGTGCCGATAGGCATTTTAGATGTAGTTTCCGATTGCATTTCAAAAATAGGTGCCGATAGGCATTTCAGATATAGGTGCTTATAGGCATATCAGATATAGAAGCCGATAGGCATTTCAAATAAAGGTGCCGATAGGCATTCCAGATATTGTTGCCGATAGGCATTTCAAATATAGGTGCTGATAGGCATTTCAGATGTAGTTTCCGATAGGTATTTCAAATATAGGTACCGATAGGCATTCTAGATATGGTTGCCGATAGGCATTTCAAATATAGGTGCTGATAGGCTTTTCAGATGTAGTTTCCGATAGGCATTTCAAAAATAGGTGCCGATAGGCATTTCAGATATAGGTGCCGATAGGCATTTCAGATATAGTTGCCGATTGGCATTTTAAAAATAGTTGCCGATAGTTATTTCAGATATAGAAGCCGATAGGCATTTCAAATATAGGTGCCGATAGGCATTCCAGATATGGTTGCCGATAGGCATTTCAAATATAGGTGCTGATAGGCATTTCAGATGTAGTTTCCGATAGGCATTTCAAAAATTGGTGCCGATAGGCATTTCAGATATAGGTGCCGATAGGCATTTCAGATATAGTTGCAGATTGGCATTTTAAAAATAGGTGCCGATAGGCATTTCAGATATAGAAGCCGAAAGGTATTTCAAATATAGGTGTCGATTGGCATTTCAGATATGGTTGCCGATAGGCATTTCAAATATTGGTGCTTATAGGCATTTCAGATGTAGTTTCCGATAGGCATTTCAAAAATTGGTGCCGATAGGCATTTCAGATATAGGTGCCGATTGGCATTTCAGATATAGTTGCCGATTGGCATTTTAAAAATAGGTGCCGATAGGCATTTCAGATATAGGTGCCGATAGGCATTTCAGATATAGTTGCCGATTGGCATTTTAAAAATAGGTGCCGATAGGCATTTCAGATATGGTTGCCGATAGGCATTTCAAATATAGGTGCTGATAGGCATTTTAAAAATAGGTGACGATAGGCATTTAAGATATAGGTGCCGATAATCATTACAGATAGAGTTGCCGATTGGCATTTTAAAAATAGGTGCCGATAGGCATTTTAGATATAGAAGCCGATAGAGATTTCAAAAATAGGTGCCGATAGGCATTCCAGATATGGTTGCCGATAAGCATTTCAAATATAGGTGCTGATAGGCATTTCAGATGTAGTTTCCGATAGGCATTTCAAAAATAGGTGCCGATAGGCATTTCAGATATAGGTGCCGATAGGCATTTCAGATATAGTTGCCGATTGGCATTTTAAAAATAGGTGCCGATAGGCATTTCAGATATGGTTGCCGATAGGCATTTCAAATATAAGTGCTGATAGGCATTTCAGATGTAGTTTCCGATAAGCATTTCAAAAATAGGTGCCGATAGGCATTACAGATATAGTTGCCGATTGGCATTTTAAAAATAGATGTCGATAGGCATTTCAAATATAGGTGCCGATAGGCATTCCAGATATGGTTGTCGATAGGCATTTCAAATATAGGTGCTGATAGGCATTTCAGATGTAGTTTTCGATAGGCATTTCAAATATAGGTGCCGATAGGCAATTCAGATATAGGTGCCGATAGGCACTTCAGATATAGTTGCCGATTGGCATTTTAAAAATAGGTGCCGATAGGCATTTCAGATATAGAAGCCGATAGGCATTTCAAATAAAGGTGCCGATAGGCATTACAGATATTGTTGCCGATAGGCATTTCAAATATAGGTGCTGATAGGCATTTCAGATATAGTTTCCGATAGGCAATTCAAAACTTGATGCCGATAGGCATTTCAGATATAGGTGCCGATAGGCATTTCAAATATAGTTGCCGATTGGCATTTTAAAAATAGTTGCCGATAGGCATTTCAGATATAGAAGCCGATAGGCATTTCAAATATAGGTGCCGATAGTTATTCCAGATATGGTTGCCGATAGGCATTTTAAATATAGGTGCTGATAGGCATTTTAGATGTAGTTTCCGATAGGCATTTCAAAAATTGGTGCCGATAGGCATTTCAGATATAGGTGCCGATAGGCATTTCAGGTATAGTTGCCGATTGGCATTTTAAAAATAGGTGCCGATAGGCATTTTAGATATAGAAGCCGATAGGTATTTCAAATATAGGTGTCGATAGGCATTTCAGATATGGTTGCCGATAGGCATTTCAAATATTGGTGCTGATAGGCATTTCAGATGTAGATTCCGATAGGCATTTCAAAAATAGGTGCCGATAGGCATTTCAGATATAGTTGCCGATTGGCATTTTAAAAATAGGTGCCGATAGGCATTTCAGATATAGAAGCCGATAGGTATTTCAAATATAGGTGTCGATAGGCATTTCAGATATGGTTGCCGATAGGCATTTCAAATATAGGTGCTGATAGGCATTTCAGATGTAGTTTCCGATAGGCATTTCAAAAATAGGTGCCGATAGGCATTTCAGATATAGGTGCCGTTAGGCATTTCAGATATAGTTGCCGATTGGCATTTTAAAAATAGGTGCCGATAGGCATTTTAGATGTAGTTTCCGATTGCATTTCAAAAATAGGTGCCGATAGGCATTTCAGATATAGGTGCTTATAGGCATATCAGATATAGTTGCCGATTGGCATTTTAAAAATAGGTGCCGATAGGCATTTCAGATATAGAAGCCGATAGGCATTTCAAATATAGGTACCTATAGGCATTCTAGATATGGTTGCCGATAGGCATTTCAAATATAGGTGCTGATAGGCTTTTCAGATGTAGTTTCCGATAGGCATTTCAAAAATAGGTGCCGATAGGCATTTCAGATATAGGTGCCGATAGGCATTTCAGATATAGTTGCCGATTGGCATTTTAAAAATAGTTGCCGATAGTTATTCCAGATATAGAAGCCGATAGGCATTTCAAATATAGGTGCCGATAGGCATTCCAGATATGGTTGCCGATAAGCATTTCAAATATAGGTGCTGATAGGCATTTCAGATGTAGTTTCCGATAGGCATTTCAAAAATAGGTGCCGATAGGCATTTCAGATATAGGTGCCGATAATCATTACAGATATAGTTGCCGATTGGCATTTTAAAAATAGGTGCCGATAGGCATTTCAGATATAGAAGCCGATAGGCATTTCAAAAATAGGTGCCGATAGGCATTCCAGATATGGTTGCCGATAAGCATTTCAAATATAGGTGCTGATAGGCATTTCAGATGTAGTTTCCGATAGGCATTTCAAAAATAGGTGCCGATAGGCATTTCAGATATAGGTGCCGATAGGCATTTCAGATATATTTGCCGATTGGCATTTTAAAAATAGGTGCCGATAGGCATTTCAGATATGGTTGCCGATAGGCATTTCAAATATAGGTGCTGATAGGCATTTCAAAAATAGGTGACGATAGGCATTTCAGATATAGGTGCCGATAATCATTACAGATATAGTTGCCGATTGGCATTTTAAAAATAGGTGCCGATAGGCATTTCAGATATAGAAGCAGATAGGCATTTCAAAAATAGGTGCCGATAGGCATTCCAGATATGGTTGCCGATAAGCATTTCAAATATAGGTGCTGATAGGCATTTCAGATGTAGTTTCCGATAGGCATTTCAAAAATAGGTGCCGATAGGCATTTCAGATATAGGTGCCGATAGGCATTTCAGAAATATTTGCTGATTGGCATTTTAAAAATAGGTGCCGATAGGCATTTCAGATATAGAAGCCGATAGGCATTTCAAATATAGGTGCCGATAGGCATTCCAGATATAGTTGCCGATAGGCATTTCAAATATAGGTGCTGATAGGCATTTCAGATGTAGTTTCTGATAGGCATTTCAAAAATAGGTGCCGATAGGCATTTCAGATATAGGTGCCGATAGGCATTTCAGATATAGTTGCCGATTAGCATTTTAAAAATAGGTGCCTATAGGCATTTCAGATATAAAAGCCGATAGGTATTTCAAATATAGGTGTCGATAGGCATTTCAGATATGGTTGCCGATAGGCATTTCAAATATAGGTGCTAATAGGCATTTCAGATGTAGTTTCCGATAGGCATTTCAAAACTAGGTGACGATAGGCATTTAAGATATAGGTGCCGATAGGCATTTCAGATTTAGTTGCCGATTGGCATTTTAAAAATGGGTGTGATAGGCATTTCAGATATAGAAGCCGATAGGCATTTCAAATATAGGTGCCGATAGGCATTCCAGATATGGTTGCCGATAGGCATTTCAGATATAGGTGCCGATAGGCATTTCAGATATAGTTGCCGATAGGCATTTCAGATATAGTTGCCGATTGGCATTTTTAAAATTGGTGCCGATAGGCATTTCAGATATAGAAGCCGATAGGTATTTCAAATATAGATGTCGATAGGCATTTCAGATATGGTTGCCGATAGGCATTTCAAATATAGGTGCTGATAGGCATTTCAAATATAGTTTCCGATAGGCATTTCAAAAATAGGTGCCGATAGGCATTTCAGATATAGGTGCCGATAGGCATTTCAGATATAGTTGCCGATTGGCATTTTAAAAATAGGTGTCGATAGGCATTTTAGATGTAGTTTCCGATAGGCATTTCAAAAATAGGTGCCGATAGGCATTTCAGATATAGGTGCCGATAGGCATATCAGATATAGTTGCCGATAGGCATTTAAAATATAGGTGCCGATAGGCATTTCATATATAGGTGTCGATAGGCATTTCAGATATAAATGCCGAAAGGCATTTCAGATATAGGTGCCGATTGGCATTTTAAAAATAGGTGCCTATAGGCATTTCAGATATAGAAGCCGATAGGTATTTCAAATATAGGTGTCGATAGGCATTTCAGATATGGTTGCCGATAGGCATTTCAAATATAGGTGCTGATAGGCATTTCAAATATAGTTTCCGATAGGCATATCAAAAATAGGTGTCCGATAGGCAATTCAGATATAGAAGCCGATAGGTATTTCAAATATAGGTGTCGATACGCATTTCAGATATGGTTGCCGATAGGCATTTCAAATATAGGTGCTGATAGGCATTCCAGATGTAGTTTCTGATAGGCATTTCAAAAATTGGTGCCGATAGGCATTTCAGATATAGGTGCCGATAAGCATTTCAGATATAGAAGCCGATAGGCATTTCAAATATAAGTGCCGATAGGCATTCCAGATATGGTTGCCGATAGGCATTTCAAATATAGGTGCCGATAGGCATTCCAGATATGGTTGCTGATAGGCATTTCAAACATAGGTGCTGATAGGCATTTCAGATGTAGTTTCCGATAGGCATTTCAAAAATAGGTGCCGATATGCATTTTAGATATAGGTGCCGATAGGCATTTCAAATATAGGTGTCGATTGGTATTTTAGATATAGTTGCCGATAGGCATTTCAAATATTGGTGCTTATAAGCATTTCAGATGTAGTTTCCGATAGGCATTTCAAAAATAGGTGACGATAGGCATTTCAGATATAGGTGCCGAAGGGCATTACAGATATAGTTGCCGATTGGCATTTTAAAAATAGGTGCCGATAGGCATTTCAGATATAGAAGCCGATAGGCATTTCAAATATAGGTGCCGATAAGCATTCGAGATATGGTTGCCGATAGGCATTTCAAATATTGGTGCTGATAGGCATTTCAGATGTAGTTTCCGATAGGCATTTCAAAAATAGGTGCCGATAGGCATTTCAGATATAGGTGCCGATAGGCATTTCAGATATAGTTGCCGATTGGCATTTTAAAAATAGGTGCCGATAGGCATTTCAGATATAGAAGCCGATAGGCATTTCAAATATAGGTGCCGATAGGCATTCCAGATATGGTTGCCGATAGGCATTTCAAATATAGGTGCTGATAGGCATTTCAGATGTAGTTTCCGATAGCATTTCAAAAGTTGGTGCCGATAGGCATTTCAGATATAGGTGCCGATAGGCATTTCAGATATAGTTGCCGATTGGCATTTTAAAAATAGGTGCCGATAGGCATTTCAGATTTAGAAGCCGATAGGTATTTCAAATATAGGTGTCGATAGGCATTTCAGATATGGTTGCCGACAGGCATTTCAAATATAGGTGCTAATAGGCATTTCAAATGTAGTTTCCGATTGGCATTTCAAAAATAGGTGCCGATAGGCATTTCAGATATAGGTGCCGATAGGCATTTCAGATATAGTTGCCGATTAGCATTTTAAAAATAGGTGCCGATAGGCATTTTAGATGTAGTTTCCGATAGGCATTTCAAAAATAGGTGCCGATAGGCATTTCAGATATAGGTGCCGATAGGCATATCAGATATAGTTGCCGATAGGCATTTAAAATATAGGTGCCGATAGGCATTTCAAATATAGGTGTCGATAACATTTCAGATATAAATGCCGAAAGGCATTTCAGATATAGGTGCTGATAGGCATTTCTGATGTGGTTGCCGATAGGCATTACAAATATAGATGCTGATAGGCATTTCAGATGTAGTTTTCGATAGGCATTTCAAAAATAGGTGCCGATAGGCAATTCAAATATAGGTGCCGATAGGCACTTCAGATATAGTTGCCGATTGGCATTTTAAAAATAGGTGCCGATAGGCATTTCAGATATAGAAGCCGAAAGGCATTTCAAATATAGGTGCCGATAGGCATTCCAGATATTGTTGCCGATAGGCATTATAAATATAGGTGCTGATAGGCATTTCAGATGTAGTTTCCGATAGGCATTTCAAAAATTGATGCCGATAGGCATTTCAGATATAGGTGCCGATAGGCATTTCAAATATAGTTGCCGATTGGCATTTTAAAAATAGGTGCCGATAGGCATTTCAGAGATAGAAGCCGATAGGCATTTCAAATATAGGTGCCGATAGGTATTCCAGATATGGTTGCCGAAAGGCATTTTAAATATAGGTGCTGATAGGCATTTCAGATGTAGTTTCCGATAGGCATTTCAAAAATTGGTGCCGATAGGCATTTCAGATATAGGTGCCGATAGGCATTTCAGATATAGTTGCCGATTGGCATTTTAAAAATAGGTGCCGATAGGCATTTTAGTTATAGAAGCCGATAGGTATTTCAAATATAGGTGTCGATAGGCATTTCAGATATGGTTGCCGATAGGCATTTCAAATATTGGTGCTGATAGGCATTTCAGATGTAGTTTCCGATAGGCATTTCAAGAATTGGTGCCGATAGGCATTTCAGATATAGGTGCCGATAGGCTGTTCAGATATAGTGGCCGATTTGCATTTTAAAAATAGGTGCCGATAGGCATTTTAGATGTAGTTTCCGATTGCATTTCAAAAATAGGTGCCGATAGGCATTTCAGATATAGGTGCCGATAGGCATATCAGATATAGTTGCCGATTGGCATTTTAAAAATAGGTGCCGATAGGCATTTCAGATATAGAAGCCGATAGGCATTTCAAATATATGTGCCGATAGGCATTCTAGATATGGTTGCCGATAGGCATTTCAAATATAGGTGCTGATAGGCTTTTCAGATGTAGTTTCCGATAGGCATTTCATAAATAGGTGCCGATAGGCATTTTAGATATAGGTGCCGATAGGCATTTCAGATATAGTTGCCGATTGGCATTTTAAAAATAGTAGCCGATAGTTATTTCAGATATAGACGCCGATAGGCATTTCAAATATAGGTGCAGATAGGCATTCCAGATATGTCTGCCGATAGGCATTTCAAATATAGGTGCTGATAGGCATTTCAGATGTAGTTTCCGATAGGCATTTCAAAAATTGGTGCCGATAGGCATTTCAGATATAATTGCCGATAGGCATTTCAAATATAGTTGCCGATTGGCATTTTAAAAATAGGTGCCGATAGGCATTTCAGATATAGAAGCCGAAAGGTATTTCAAATATAGGTGTCGATTGGCATTTCAGATATGGTTGCCGATAGGCATTTCAAATATTTGTGCTTATAGGCATTTCAGATGTAGTTTCCGATATTCATTTCAAAAATAGGTTACGATAGGCATTTCAGATAAAGGTGCCGATGGGCATTTCAGATATAGTTGCCGATTGGCATTTTAAAAATAGGTGCCGGTAGGCATTTCAGATATAGAAGCCGATAGGCATTTCAAATATAGGTGCCGATAAGCATTCCAGATATGTTTGCCGATAGGCACTTCAAATATTGGTGCTGATAGGCATTTCAGATGTAGTTTCCGATAGGCATTTCAAAAATATGTGCCGATAGGCATTTCAGATATAGGTGCCGATAGGCATTTCAGATATAGTTGCCGATTGGCATTTTAAAAATAGGTGCCGATAGGCATTTCAGATATAGAAGCCGATAGGCATTTCAAATATAGGTGCCGATAGGCATTCCAGATATGGTTGCCGATAGGCATTTCAAATATAGGTGCTGATAGGCATTTCAGATGTAGTTTCCGATAGGCATTCAAAAATAGGTGCCGATAGGCATTTCAGATATAGGTGCCGATAGGCATTTCAGATATAGTTGCCGATTGGCATTTTAAAAATAGGTGCCGATAGGCATTTCAGATATAGAAGCCGATAGGCATTTCAAATATAGGTGCCGATAGGCATTCCAGATATGGTTGCCGATAGGCATTTCAAATATAGGTGCTGATAGGCATTTCAGATGTAGTTTCCGATAGGCATTTCAAAAATATGTGCCGATAGGCATTTCAGATATAGGTGCCGATAGGCATTTCAGATATAGTTGCCGATTGGCATTTTAAAAATAGGTGCCGATAGGCATTTCAGATATAGAAGCCGATAGGCATTTCAAATATAGGTGCCGATAGGCATTCCAGATATGGTTGCCGATAGGCATTTCAAATATAGGTGCTGATAGGCATTTCAGATGTAGTTTCCGATAGGCATTCAAAAATAGGTGCCGATAGGCATTTCAGATATAGGTGCCGATAGGCATTTCAGATATAGTTGCCGATTGGCATTTTAAAAATAGGTGCCGATAGGCATTTCAGATATAGAAGCCGATAGGCATTTCAAATATAGGTGCCGATAGGCATACCAGATATGGTTGCCGATAGGCATTTCAAATATAGGTGCTGATAGGCATTTCAGATGTAATTTCCGATAGGCATTTCAAAAATAGGTGCCGATAGGCATTTCAGATATAGGTGCCGATAGGCATTTCAGATATAGTTGCCGATTGGCATTTTAAAAATAGGTGCCGATAGGCATTTCAGATATAGAAGCCGATAGGCATTTCAAATATAGGTGCCGATAGGCATTCCAGATATGGTTGCCGATAGGCATTTCAAATATAGGTGCTGATAGGCATTTTAGATGTAGTTTCCGATAGGCATTTCAAAAATAGGTGCCGATAGGCATTTCGGATATAGGTGCCGATAGGCATTTCAGATATAGTTGCCGATTGGCATTTTAAAAATAGGTGCCGATAGCATTTCAGATATAGAAGCCGATAGGCATTTCAAATATATGTGCCGATGGGCATTCCAGATATAGTTGCCGATAGGCATTACAAATATAGGTGCTGATAGGCATTTCAGATGTAGTTTCCGATAGGCATTTCAAAAATTGGTGCCGATAGGCATGTCAGATATAGGTGCCGATAGGCATTTCAGATATAGGTGCCGATAGGCATTTCAGATATAGTTGCCGATTGGCATTTTAAAAATAGGTGCCGATAGGCATTTTAGATATAGAAGCCGATAGGTAATTCAAATATAGGTGTCGATAGGCATTTCAGATATGGTTGCCGATAGGCATTTCAAATATTGGTGCTGATAGGCATTTCAGATGTAGTTTCCGATAGGCATTTCAAGAATTGGTGCCGATAGGCATTTCAGATATAGGAGCCGATAGGCTGTTCAGATATAGTGGCCAATTTGCATTTTAAAAATAGGTGCCGATAGGCATTTTAGATGTAGTTTCCGATTGCATTTCAAAAATAGGTGCCGATAGGCATTTCAGATATAGGTGCCGATAGGCATTTCAAATATAGGTGCTGATAGGCATTTCAGATGTTGTTTCCGATAGGCCTTTCAAAAATTGGTGCCGATAGGCATTTCAGATATAGGTGCCGATAGGCATTTCAGATTTAGTTGCCGATTGGCATTTTAAAAATGGGTGTCGATAGGCATTTCAGATATAGAAGCCGATAGGCGTTACAAATATAGGTGCCGATAGGCATTCCAGATATGGTTGCCGATAGGCATTTCAAATATAGGTGCTGATAGGCATTCCAGATGTAGTTTCCGATAGGCATTTCAAAAATTGGTGCCGATAGGCATTTCAGATATAGGTGCGGATAGGCATTTCAGATATAGTTACCGATTGGCATTTTAAAAATAGGTGCCGATAGGCATTTCAGATATAGAAGCCGATAGGCATTTCAAATATAGGTGCCGATAGGCATTCCAGATATGGTTGCCGATAGGCATTTCAAATATAGGTGCTGATTGGCATTTCAGATGTAGTTTTCGATAGCATTTCAAAAGTTGGTGCCGATAGGCATTTCAGATATAGGTGCCGATAGGCATTTCAGATATAGTTGCCGATTGGCATTTTAAAAATAGGTGCCGATAGGCATTTCAGATTTAGAAGCCGATAGGTATTTCAAATATAGGTGTCGATAGGCATTTCAGATATGGTTGCCGACAGGCATTTCAAATATAGGTGCTAATAGGCATTTCAAATGTAGTTTCCGATTGGCACTTCAAAAATAGGTGCCGATAGGCATTTCAGATATTGAAGCCGACAGGCATTTCAAATATAGGTGCCGATAGGCTTTCCAGATATTGTTGCCGATAGGCATTATAAATATAGGTGCTGGTAGGCATTTCAGATGTAGTTTCCGATAGGCATTTCAAAAATTGATGCCGATAGGCATTTCAGATATAGGTGCCGATAGGCATTTCAAATATAGTTGCCGATTGGCATTTTAAAAATAGGTGCCGATAGGCATTTCAGATATAGAAGCCGATAGGCATTTCAAATATAGGTGCCGATAGGTATTCCAGATATGGTTGCCGAAAGGCATTTTAAATATAGGTGCTGATAGGCATTTCAGATGTAGTTCCGATAGGCATTTCAAAAATTGGTGCCGATAGGCATTTCAGATATAGGTGCCGATAGGCATTTCAGATATAGGTGCCGATAGGCATTTCAGATATAGTTGCCGATTGGCATTTTAAAAATAGGTGCCGATAGGCATTTTAGATATAGAAGCCAATAGGTATTTCAAATATAGGTGTCGATAGACATTTCAGATATGGTTGCCGATAGGCATTTCAAATATAGGTGCCGATAGGCTGTTCAGATATAGTGGCCGATTTGCATTTTAAAAATAGGTGCCGATAGGCATTTTAGATGTAGTTTCCGATTGCATTTCAAAAATAGGTGCCGATAGGCATTTCAGATATAGGTGCCGATAGGCATATCAGATATAGTTGCCGATTGGCATTTTAAAAATAGGTGCCGATAGGCATTTCAGATATAGGTGCCGATAGGCTGTTCAGATATAGTGGCCGATTTGCATTTTAAAAATAGGTGCCGATAGGCATTTTAGATGTAGTTTCCGATTGCATTTCAAAAATAGGTGCCGATAGGCATTTCAGATATAGGTGCCGATAGGCATATCAGATATAGTTGCCGATTGGCATTTTAAAAATAGGTGCCGATAGGCATTTCAGATATAGAAGCCGATAGGCATTTCAAATATAGGTGCCGATAGGCATTCTAGACATGGTTGCCGATAGGCATTTCAAATATAGGTTCTGATAGGCTTTTCAGATGTAGTTTCCAATAGGCATTTCAAAAATAGGTGCCGATAGGCATTTCAGATATAGGTGCCTATAGGCATTTCAGATATAGTTGCCGATTGGCATTTTAAAAATAGGTGCCGATAGTTATTTCAGATATAGACGCCGATAGGCATTTCAAATATAGGTGCAGATAGGCATTCCAGATATGTTTGCCGATAGGCATTTCAAATATAGGTGCTGATAGGCATTTCAGATGTAGTTTCCGATAGGCATTTCAAAAATTGGTGCCGATAGGCATTTCAGATATAATTGCCGATAGGCATTTCAAATATAGTTGCCGATTGGCATTTTAAAAATAGGTGCCGATAGGCATTTCAGATATAGAAGCCGAAAGGTATTTCAAATATAGGTGTCGATTGGCATTTCAGATATGGTTGCCGATAGACATTTCAAATATTGGTGCTTATAGGCATTTCAGATGTAGTTTCCGATAGGCATTTCAAAAATTGGTGCCGATAGGCATTTCAGATATAGGTGCCGATAGGCATTTCAGATATAGTTGCCGATTGGCATTTTAAAAATAGGTGCCGATAGGCATTTCAGATATAGAAGCCGAAAGGTATTTCAAATATAGGTGTCGATTAGCATTTGAGATATGGTTGCCGATAGGCATTTCAAATATTGGTGCTTATAGGCATTTCAGATGTAGTTTCCGATATTCATTTCAAAAATAGGTTACGATAGGCATTTCAGATAAAGGTGCCGATGGGCATTTTAGATATAGTTGCCGATTGGCATTTTAAAAATAGGTGCCGGTAGGCATTTCAGATATAGAAGCCGATAGGCATTTCAAATATAGGTGCCGATAAGCATTCCAGATATGGTTGCCGATAGGCACTTCAAATATTGGTGCTGATAGGCATTTCAGAAGTAGTTTCCGATAGGCATTTCAAAAATATGTGCCGATAGGCATTTCAGATATAGGTGCCGATAGGCATTTCAGATATAGTTGCCGATTGGCATTTTAAAAATAGGTGCCGATAGGCATTTCAGATATAGAAGCCGATAGGCATTTCAAATATAGGTGCCGATAGGCATTCCAGATATGGTTGCCGATAGGCATTTCAAATATAGGTGCTGATAGGCATTTCAGATGTAGTTTCCGATAGGCATTCAAAAATAGGTGCCGATAGGCATTTCAGATATAGGTGCCGATAGGCATTTAAGATATAGTTGCCGATTGGCATTTTAAAAATAGGTGCCGATAGGCATTTCAGATATAGAAGCCGATAGGCATTTCAAATATAGGTGCCGATAGGCATTCCAGATATGGTTGCTGATAGCCATTTCAAATATAGGTGCTGATAGGCATTTCAGATGTAGTTTCCGAAAGGCATTTCAAAAATAGGTGCCGGTAGGCATTTCAGATATGGGTGCCGATGGGCATTTCAGATATAGTTGCCGATTGGCATTTTAAAAATAGGTGCCGGTAGGCATTTTACATATAGAAGCCGATAGGCATTTCAAATATAGGTGCCGATATGCATTCTAGATATGGTTGCCGATAGGCACTTCAAATATTGGTGCTGATAGGCATTTCAGATGTAGTTTCCGATAGGCATTTCAAAAATAGGTGCCGATAGGCATTTCAGATATAGGTGCCGATAGGCATTTCAGATATAGTTGCCGATTGGCATTTTAAAAATAGGTGCCGATAGGCATTTCAGATATAGAAGCCGATAGGCATTTCAAATATAGGTGCCGATAGGCATTCCAGATATGGTTGCCGATAGGCATTTCAAATATAGGTGCTGATAGGCATTTCAGATGTAGTTTCCGATAGGCATTTCAAAAATAGGTGCCGATAGGCATTTCGGATATAGGTGCCGATAGGCATTTCAGATATAGTTGCCGATTGGCATTTTAAAAATAGGTGCCGATAGCATTTCAGATATAGAAGCCGATGGGCCATTCAAATATATGTGCCGATAGGCATTCCAGATATAGTTGCCGAATGGCATTACAAATATAGGTGCTGATTAGCATTTCAGATGTAGTTTCCGATAGGCATTTCAAAAATTGGTGCCGATAGGCATTTCAGATATAGGTGCCGATAGGCATTTCAGATATAGGTGCCGATAGGCATTTCAGATATAGTTGCCGATTGGCATTTTAAAAATAGGTGCCTATAGGCATTTCAGATATAGAAGCCGATAGGCATTTCAAATATAGGTGCCGATAGGCATTTCAGATATAGGTGCCGATAGGCATTTCAGATTTAGTTGCCGATTGGCATTTTAAAAATGGGTGTCGATAGGCATTTCAGATATAGAAGCCCATAGGCATTTCAAATATAGGTGCCGATAGGCATTTCAGATGTAGTTTCCGATAGGCATTTCAAAAATTGGTGCCGATAGGCATTTCAGATATAGGTGCCGATAGGCATTTCAGATATAGTTGCCGATTGGCATTTTAAAAATAGGTGCCGATAGGCATTTTAGATATAGAAGCCGATAGGTATTTCAAATATAGGTGTCGATAGGCTATTTCAGATATGGTTGCCGATAGGCATTTCAAATATTGGTGCTGATAGGCATTTCAGATGTAGTTTCCGATAGGCATTTCAAGAATTGGTGCCGATAGGCATTTCAGATATAGGTGCCGATAGGCTGTTCAGATATAGTGGCCGATTTGCATTTTAAAAATAGGTGCCGATAGGCATTTTAGATGTAGTTTCCGATTGCATTTCAAAAATAGGTGCCGATAGGCATTTCAGATATAGGTGCCGATAGGCATATCAGATATAGTTGCCGATTGGCATTTTAAAAATAGGTGCCGATAGGCATTTCAGATATAGAAGCCGATAGGCATTTCAAATATAGGTGCCGATAGGCATTCTAGATATGGTTGCTGATAGGCATTTCAAATATAGGTGCTGATAGGCTTTTCAGATGTAGTTTCCGATAGGCATTTCAAAAATAGGTGCCGATAGGCATTTCAGATATAGGTGCCGATAGGCATTTCAGATATAGTTGCCGATTGGCATTTTAAAAATAGGTGCCGATAGTTATTTCAGATATAGACGCCGATAGGCATTTCAAATATAGGTGCAGATAGGCATTCCTGATATGGTTGCCGATAGGCATTTCAAATATAGGTGCTGATAGGCATTTCAGATGTAGTTTCCGATAGGCATTTCAAAAATTGGTGCCGATAGGCATTTCAGATATAGGTGCCGATAGGCATTTCAGATATAGTTGCCGATTGGCATTTTAAAAATAGGTGCCGATAGGCATTTCGGATATAGAAGCCGAAAGGTATTTCAAATATAGGTGTCGATTGGCATTTCAGATATGGTTGCCAATAGGCATTTCAAATATTGGTGCTTATGGGCATTTCAGATGTAGTTTCCGATATTCATTTCAAAAATAGGTTACGATAGGCATTTCAGATAAAGGTGCCGATGGGCATTTCAGATATAGTTGCCGATTGGCATTTTAAAAATAGGTGCCGGTAGGCATTTCAGATATAGAAGCCGATAGGCATTTCAAATATAGGTGCCGATAAGCATTCCAGATATGGTTGCCGATAGGCACTTCAAATATTAGTGCTGATAGGCATTTCAGATGTAGTTTCCGATAGGCATTTCAAAAATATGTGCCGATAGGCATTTCAGATATAGGTGCCGATAGACATTTCAGATATAGTTGCAGATTGGCATTTTAAAAATAGGTGCCGATAGGCATTTCAGATATAGAAGCCGATAGGCATTTCAAATATACGTGCCGATAGGCATTCCAGATATGGTTGCCGATAGGCATTTCAAATATAGGTGCTGATAGGCATTTTAGTTGTAGTTCCCGATAGGCATTCAAAAATAGGTGCCGATAAGTATTTCAGATATAGGTGCCGATAGGCATTTCAGATATAGTTGCCGATTGGCATTTTAAAAATAGGTGCCGATAGGCATTTCAGATATAGAAGCCGATAGGCATTTCAAATATAGGTGCCGATAGGCATTCCAGATATGGTTGCCGATAGGCATTTCAAATATAGGTGCTGATAGGCATTTCAGATGTAGTTTCCGAAAGGCATTTCAGATGTAGTTTCCGAAAGGCATTTCAAAAATAGGTGCCGATAGGCATTTCAGATATGGGTGCCGATGGGCATTTCAGATATAGTTGCCGATTGGCATTTTAAAAATAGGTGCCGGTAGGCATTTCAGATATAGAAGCCGATAGGCATTTCAAATATAGGTGCCGATAAGCATTCCAGATATGGTTGCCGATAGGCACTTCAAATATTGGTGCTGATAGGCATTTCAGATGTAGTTTCCGATAGGCATTTCTAAAATAGGTGCCGATAGGCATTTCAGATATAGGTGCCGATAGGCATTTCAGATATAGTTGCCGATTGGCATTTTAAAAATAGGTGCCGATAGGCATTTCAGATATAGAAGCCGATAGGCATTTCAAATATAGGTGCCGATAGGCATTCCAGATATGGTTGACGATAGGCATTTCAAATATAGGTGCTGATAGGCATTTCAGATGTAATTTCCGATAGGCATTTCAAAAATAGGTGCCGATAGGCATTTCAGATATAGGTGCCGATAGGCATTTCAGATATAGTTGCCGATTGGCATTTTAAAAATAGGTGCCGATAGGCATTTCAGATATAGAAGCCGATAGGCATTTCAAAAATAGGTGCCGATAGGCATTCCAGATATGGTTGCCGATAGGCATTTCAAATATAGGTGCTGATAGGCATTTCAGATGTAGTTTCCGATAGGCATTTCAAAAATAGGTGCCGATAGGCATTTCGGATATAGGTGCCGATAGGCATTTCAGATATAGTTGCCGATTGGCATTTTAAAAATAGGTGCCGATAGCATTTCAGATATAGAAGCCGATAGGCATTTCAAATATATGTGCCGATAGGCATTCCAGATATAGTTGCCGATAGGCATTACAAATATAGGTGCTGATAGGCATTTCAGATGTAGTTTCCGATAGGCATTTCAAAAATTGGTGCCGATAGGCATTTCAGATATAGGTGCCGATAGGCATTTCAGATATAGGTGCCGATAGGCATTTCAGATATAGTTGCCGATTGGCATTTTAAAAATAGGTGCCTATAGGCATTTCAGATATAGAAGCCGATAGGCATTTCAAATATAGGTGCCGATAGGCATTTCAGATATAGGTGCCGATAGGCATTTCAGATTTAGTTGCCGATTGGCATTTTAAAAATGGGTGTCGATAGGCATTTCAGATATAGAAGCCGATAGGCATTTCAAATATAGGTGCCGATAGGCATTCCAGATATGGTTGCCGATAGGCATTTCAAATATAGGTGCTGATAGGCATTCCAGATGTAGTTTCCGATAGGCATTTCAAAAATTAGTGCCGATAGGCATTTCAGATATAGGTGCCGATAGGCATTTCAGATTTAGTTGCCGATTGGAATTTTAAAAATGGGTGTCGATAGGCATTTCAGATATAGAAGCCGATAGGCATTTCAAATATAGGTGCTGATAGGCATTTTAGATATGGTTGCCGATAGGCATTTCAAATATAGGTGCTGATAGGCATTCCAGATGTAGTTTCCGATAGGCATTTCAAAAATTGGTGCCGATAGGCATTTCAGATATAGGTGCCGATAGGCATTTCAGATATAGTTACCGAGTGGCATTTTAAAAATAGGTGCCGATAGGCATTTCAGATATAGAAGCCGATAGGCATTTCAAATATAGGTGCCGATAGGCATTCCAGTTATGGTTGCCAATAGGCATTTCAAATATAGGTGCTGATAGGCATTTCAGATGTAGTTTCCGATAGCATTTCAAAAGTTGGTGCCGATAGGCATTTCAGATATAGGTGCCGATAGGCATTTCAGATATAGTTGCCGATTGGCATTTTAAAAATAGGTGCCGATAGGCATTTTAGATGTAGTTTCCGATAGGCATTTCAAAAATAGGTGCCGATAGGCATTTCAGATATAGGTGCCGATAGGCATATCAGATATAGTTGCCGATAGGCATTTAAAATATAGGTGCCGATAGGCATTTCAAATATAGGTGTCGATAGGCATTTCAGATATAAATGCCGAAAGGCATTTCAGATATAGGTGCTGATAGGCATTTCTGATGTGGTTGCCGATAGGCATTTCAAATATAGGTGCTGATAGGCATTTCAGATGTAGTTTTCGATAGGCATTTCAAATATAGGTGCCGATAGGCAATTCAGATATAGGTGCCGATAGGCACTTCAGATATAGATGCCGATTGGCATTTCAGATATAGTTGCCGATTGGCATTTCAGATATAGGTGCCGATAGGCATTTCAGATATAGTTGCCGATTGGCATTTTAAAAATAGGTGCCGATAGGCATTTCAGATATAGAAGCCGATAGGCATTTCAAATATAGGTGCCGATAAGCATTCCAGATATGGTTGCCGATAGGCATTTTAAATATAAGTGCTGATAGGCATTCCAGATGTAGTTTCCGATAGGCATTTCAAAAATTGGTGCCGATAGGCATTTCAGATATAGGTGCCGATAGGCATTTCAGATATAGTTGCCGATTGTCATTTTAAAAATAGGTGCCGATAGGCATTTCAGATATAGGTGCCGATAAGCATATTAGATATAGTTGCCGATAGGCATTTAAAATAAAGGTGCCGATAGGCATTTCAAATATAGGTGTCGATAGGCATTTCAGATATAAATGCCGAAAGGCATTTCAGATATAGGTGCTGATAGGCATTTCTGATGTGGTTGCCGATAGGCATTTCAAATATAGGTGCTGATAGGCACTTCAGATGTAGTTTTCGATAGGCATTTCAAAAATAGGTGCCGATAGGCAATTCAGATATAGGTGCTGATAGGCACTTCAGATATAGTTGCCAATTGGCATTTTAAAAATAGATGCCGATAGGCATTTCAGATATAGAAGCCGATAGGCATTTCAAATATAGGTGCCGATAGGCATTCCAGATATGGTTGCCGATAGGCATTTTAAATGTAGGTGCTGATAGGTATTTCAGATGTAGTTTCCGATAGGCATTTTAAAAATTGATGCCGATAGGCATTTCAGATATAGGTGCCGATAGGCATTTCAAATATAGTTGCCGATTGGCATTTTAAAAATAGGTGCCGATAGGCATTTCAGATATAGAAGCCGATAGGCATTTCAAATATAGGTGCCGATAGGCATTCCAGATATGGTTGCCGTTTGGCATTTCAAATATAGGTGCTGTTAGGCATTTCAGATGTAGTTTCCGATAGGCATTTCAAAAATAGGTGCCGATAGGCATTTTAGATATAGGTGCCGATAGGCATTTCAGATATAGTTGCCGATTGGCATTTTAAAAATAGGTGCCGATAGGCATTTCAGATATAGAAGCCGAAAGGTATTTCAAATATAAGTGTCGATTGGCATTTCAGATATGGTTGCCGATAGGCATTTCAAATATTGGTGCTTATAAGCATTTCAGATGTAGTTTCCGATAGGCATTTCAAAAATAGGTGATGATAGGCATTTCAGATATAGGTGCCGATAGGCATTACAGATATAGTTGCCGATTGGCATTTTAAAAATAGGTGCCGATAGGCATTTCAGATATAGAAGATGATAGGCATTTCAAATATAGGTGCCGATAGGCATTCCAAATATGGTTGCCGATAGGCATTTCAAATATAGGTGCTGATAGGCATTTCAGATGTAGTTTCCTATAGGCATTTCAAAAATAGGTGCCGATAGGCATTTCAGATATAGGTGCCGATAAGCATTTCAGATATAGTTGCCGATTGGCATTTTAAAAATAGGAGCCGATAGGCATTTCAGATATAGAAGCCGATAGGCATTTCAAATATAGGTGCCGATAGACATTCCAGATATAGTTGCCGATAGGCATTTCAAATATAGGTGCTGATAGGCATTTCAGATGTAGTTTCTGATAGGCATTTCAAAAATAGGTGCCGATAGGCATTTCAGATATAGGTGCCGATAGGCATTTCAGATATAGTTGCCGATTGGCATTTTAAAAATAGGTGCCGATAGGCATTTCAGATATAGAAGCCGATAGGCATTTCAAATATAGGTGCCGATAAGCATTCCAGATATGGTTGCCGATAGGCATTTCAAATATAGGTACTGATAGGCATTTCAGATGTAGTTTCCGATAGGCATTTCAAAAATTAATGCCGATAGGCATTTCAGATATAGGTGCCGATAGCCATTTCAGATATAGGTGCCGATAGGCATTTTAGATATAGTTGCCGATTGGCATTTTAAAAAAGGTGCCTACAGGCATTTCAGATATAGAAGCCGATAGGTATTTCAAATATAGGTGTCGATAGGCATTTTAAATATATGTACTGATAGGCATTTCAGATGTAGTTTCCGATAGGCATTTCAAATATAGGTGCCGATAGGCAATTCAGATATAGGTGCCGATAGGCACTTCAGATATAGATGCCGATTGGCATTTCAGATATAGTTGCCGATTGGCATTTCAGATATAGGTGCCGATAGGCATTTCAGATATAGTTGCCGATTGGCATTTTAAAAATAGGTGCCGATAGGCATTTCAGATATAGAAGCCGATAGGCATTTCAAATATAGGTGCCGATAAGCATTCCAGATATGGTTGCCGATAGGCATTCCAGATGTAGTTTCCGATAGGCATTTCAAAAATTGGTGCCGATAGGCATTTCAGATATAGGTGCCGATAGGCATTTCAGATATAGTTGCCGATTGTCATTTTAAAAATAGGTGCCGATAGGCATTTCAGATATAGGTGCCGATAAGCATATTAGATATAGTTGCCGATAGGCATTTAAAATAAAGGTGCCGATAGGCATTTCAAATATAGGTGTCGATAGGCATTTCAGATATAAATGCCGAAAGGCATTTCAGATATAGGTGCTGATAGGCATTTCTGATGTGGTTGCCGATAGGCATTTCAAATATAGGTGCTGATAGGCACTTCAGATGTAGTTTTCGATAGGCATTTCAAAAATAGGTGCCGATAGGCAATTCAGATATAGGTGCCGATAGGCACTTCAGATATAGTTGCCAATTGGCATTTTAAAAATAGATGCCGATAGGCATTTCAGATATAGAAGCCGATAGGCATTTCAAATATAGGTGCCGATAGGCATTCCAGATATGGTTGCCGATAGGCATTTTAAATGTAGGTGCTGATAGGTATTTCAGATGTAGTTTCCGATAGGCATTTTAAAAATTGATGCCGATAGGCATTTCAGATATAGGTGCCGATAGGCATTTCAAATATAGTTGCCGATTGGCATTTTAAAAATAGGTGCCGATAGGCATTTCAGATATAGAAGCCGATAGGCATTTCAAATATAGGTGCCGATAGGCATTCCAGATATGGTTGCCGTTTGGCATTTCAAATATAGGTGCTGTTAGGCATTTCAGATGTAGTTTCCGATAGGCATTTCAAAAATAGGTGCCGATAGGCATTTTAGATATAGGTGCCGATAGGCATTTCAGATATAGTTGCCGATTGGCATTTTAAAAATAGGTGCCGATAGGCATTTCAGATATAGAAGCCGAAAGGTATTTCAAATATAAGTGTCGATTGGCATTTCAGATATGGTTGCCGATAGGCATTTCAAATATTGGTGCTTATAAGCATTTCAGATGTAGTTTCCGATAGGCATTTCAAAAATAGGTGATGATAGGCATTTCAGATATAGGTGCCGATAGGCATTACAGATATAGTTGCCGATTGGCATTTTAAAAATAGGTGCCGATAGGCATTTCAGATATAGAAGATGATAGGCATTTCAAATATAGGTGCCGATAGGCATTCCAGATATGGTTGCCGATAGGCATTTCAAATATAGGTGCTGATAGGCATTTCAGATGTAGTTTCCTATAGGCATTTCAAAAATAGGTGCCGATAGGCATTTCAGATATAGGTGCCGATAAGCATTTCAGATATAGTTGCCGATTGGCATTTTAAAAATAGGAGCCGATAGGCATTTCAGATATAGAAGCCGATAGGCATTTCAAATATAGGTGCCGATAGACATTCCAGATATAGTTGCCGATAGGCATTTCAAATATAGGTGCTGATAGGCATTTCAGATGTAGTTTCTGATAGGCATTTCAAAAATAGGTGCCGATAGGCATTTCAGATATAGGTGCCGATAGGCATTTCAGATATAGTTGCCGATTGGCATTTTAAAAATAGGTGCCGATAGGCATTTCAGATATAGAAGCCGATAGGCATTTCAAATATAGGTGCCGATAAGCATTCCAGATATGGTTGCCGATAGGCATTTCAAATATAGGTACTGATAGGCATTTCAGATGTAGTTTCCGATAGGCATTTCAAAAATTAATGCCGATAGGCATTTCAGATATAGGTGCCGATAGCCATTTCAGATATAGGTGCCGATAGGCATTTTAGATATAGTTGCCGATTGGCATTTTAAAAAAGGTGCCTACAGGCATTTCAGATATAGAAGCCGATAGGTATTTCAAATATAGGTGTCGATAGGCATTTTAAATATATGTACTGATAGGCATTTCAGATGTAGTTTCCGATAGGCATTTCAAAAATAGGTGCCGATAGGCATTTCAGATATAGGTGCCGATAGGCATTTCAGATTTATTTGCCGATTGGCATTTTAAAAATGGGTGTCGATAGGCATTTCAGATATAGAAGCCGATAGGCATTTCAAATATAGGTGCCGATAGGCATTCCAGATATGGTTGCCGATAGGCATTTCAAATATAGGTGCTGATAGGCATTCCAGATGTAGTTTCCGATAGGCATTTCAAAAATTGGTGCCGATAGGCATTTCAAATATAGGTGCCGATAGGCATTTCAGATATAGTTACCGATTGGTATTTTAAAAATAGGTGCCGATAGGCATTTCAGATATAGAAGCCGATAGGTATTTCAAATATAGGTGCCGATAGGCATTTCAGATATGGTTGCCGACAGGCATTTCAAATATAGGTGCTGATAGGAATTTCAAATGTAGTTTCCGATAGGCATTTCAAAAATAGGTGCCGATATGCATTTCAGATATAGGTGCCGATAGGCATTTCAGATATAGTTGCCGATTGGCATTTTAAAAATAGGTGCCGATAGGCATTTTAGATGTAGTTTCCGATAGGCATTTCAAAAATAGGTGCCGATAGGCATTTCAGATATAGGTGCCGATAGGCATATCAGATATAGTTGCCGATAGGCATTTAAAATATAGGTGCCGATAGGCATTTCAAATATAGGTGTCGATAGGCATTTCAGATATAAATGCCGAAAGGCATTTCAGATATAGGTGCTGATAGGCATTTCTGATGTGGTTGCAGATAGGCATTTCAAATATAGGTGCTGATAGGCATTTCAGATGTAGTTTTCGATAGGCATTTCAAAAATAGGTGCCGATAGGCATTTCAGATATAGGTGCCGATAGGCATTTAAATATAGTTGCCGATTGGCATTTTAAAAATAGGTGCCGATAGGCATTTCAGATATAGAAGCCGATAGGCATTTCAAATACAGGTGCCGAAAGGTATTCCAGATATGGTTGCCGATAGGCATTTTAAATATAGGTGCTGATAGGCATTTCAGATGTAGTTTCCGATTGGCATTTCAAAAATTGGTGCCGATAGGCATTTCAGATATAGGTGCCGATAGGCATTTCAGATATAGTTGCCGATTGGCATTTTAAAAATAGGTGCCGATAGGCATTTTAGATATAGAAGCCGATAGGTATTTCAAATATAGGTGTCAATAGGCATTTCAGATTTGGTTGCCGATAGGCATTTCAAATATTGGTGCTGATAGGCATTTCAGATGTAGTTTTCGATAGGCATTTCAAAAATAGGTGACGATAGGCATTTCAGATATAGGTGCCGATAGGCATTTCAAATATAGTTGCCTAATAGCATTTTAAAAATAGGTGCCGATAGGCATTTCAGATATAGAAGCCGATAGGCATTACAAATATAGGTGCCGATAGGCATTCTAGATATGGTTGCCGATAGGCATTTCAAATATAGGTGCTGATAGGCTTTTCAGATGTAGTTTCCGATAGGCATTTCAAAAATAGGTGCCGATTGGCATTTCAGATATAGGTGCCGATAGGCATTTCAGATATAGTTGCCGATTGGCATTTTAAAAATAGGTGCCGATAGTTATTTCAGATATAGAAGCCGATAGGCATTTCAAATATAGGTGCCGATAGGCATTCCAGATATGGTTGCCGATAGGCATTTTAAATATAGGTGCTGATAGGCATTTCAGATGTAGTTTCCGATAGGCATTTCAAAAATTGGTGCCGATAGGCATTTCAGATATAGGTGCCGATAGGCATTTCAGATATAGTTGCCGATTGGCATTTTAAAAATAGGTGCCGATAGGCATTTCAGATATAGAAGCCGAAAGGTATTTTAAATATAGGTGTCGATTGGCATTTCAGATATGGTTGCCGATAGGCATTTCAAATATTGGTGCTTATTGGCATTTCAGATGTAGTTTCCGATTGGCATTTCAAAAATTGGTGCCGTTAGGCATTTCAGATATAGGTGCCGATAGGCATTTCAGATATCGTTGCCGATTGGAATTTTAAAAATAGGTGCCGATAGCCATTTCAGATATAGAAGCCGAAAGGTATTTCAAATATAGGTGTCGATTGGCATTTCAGATATGGTTGCCCATAGGCAATTCAAATATTGGTGCTTATAGGCATTTCAGATGTAGTTTCCGATAGGCATTTCAAAAATAGGTGACGATAGGCATTTCAGATATAGGTGCCGATAGGCATTACAGATATAGTTGCCGATTGGCATTTTAAAAATAGGTGCCGATAGGCATTTCAGATATAGAAGCCGATAGGCATTTCAAATATAGGTGCCGATAGGCATTCCAGATATGGTTGCCGATAGGCACTTCAAATATTGGTGCTGATAGGCATTTCAGATGTAGTTTCCGTTAGGCATTTCAAAAATAGGTGCCGATAGGCATTTCAGATATAGGTGCCGATAGACATTTCAGATATAGTTGCCGATTGGCATTTGAAAAATAGGTGCCGATAGGCATTTCAGATATAGAAGCCGATAGGCATTTCAAATATAGGAGCCGATAGGCATTCCAGATATGGTTGCCGATAGGCATTTCAAATATAGGCGCTGATAGGCATTTCAGATGTAGTTTCCGATAGGCATTTCAAAAATAGGTGCCGATAGGCATTTCAGATATAGGTGCCGATGGGCATTTCAGATATAGTTGCCGATTGGCATTTTAAAATAGGTGCCGGTAGGCATTTCAGATATAGAAGCCGATAGGCATTTCAAATATAGGTGCCGATAAGCATTCCAGATATGGTTGCCGATAGGCACTTCAAATATTGGTGCTGATAGGCATTTCAGATGTAGTTTCCGATAGGCATTTCAAAAATAGGTGCCGATAGGCATTTCAGATATAGGTGCCGATAGGCATTTCAGATATAGTTGCCGATTGGCATTTTAAAAATAGGTGCCGATAGGCATTTCAGATATAGAAGCCGATAGGCATTTCAAATATAGGAGCCGATAGGCATTCCAGATATAGTTGCCGATAGGCATTTCAAATATAGGTGCTGATAGGCATTTCAGATGTAGTTTCCGATAGGCATTTCAAAAATAGGTGCCGATAGGCATTTCAGATATAGGTGCCGATAGGCATTTCAGATATAGTTGCCGATTGGCATTTTAAAAATAGGTGCCGATAGGCATTTTAGATATAGAAGCCGATAGGTATTTCAAATATAGGTGTCGATAGGTATTTCAGATATGGTTGCCGATAGGCATTTCAAATATTGGTGCTGATAGGCATTTCAGATGTAGTTTTCGATAGGCATTTCAAAAATAGGTGACGATAGGCATTTCAGATGTCGGTGCCGATAGGCATTTCAGATATAGTTGCCGATTGGCATTTTAAAAATAGGTGCCGATAGGCATTTCAGATATAGAAGCCGATAGGTATTTCAAATATAGGTGTCGATAGGCATTTCAGATATGGTTGCTGATAGGCATTTCAAATATAGGTGCTGATAGGCATTTTAGATGTAGTTTCCGATAGGCATTTCAAAAATAGGTTCCGATATTCATTTCAGATATAGGTGCCGATAGGCATTTCAGATATAGTTGCCGTTTGACATTTTAAAAATAGGTGCCGATAGGCATTTTAGATGTAGTTTCCGATAGGCATTTCAAAAATAGTTGCCGATAGGCATTTCAGATATAGGTGCCGATAGGCATATCAGATATAGTTGCCGATTGGCATTTTAAAAATAGGTGCCGATAGGCATTTCAGATATAGAAGCCGATAGGCATTTCAAATATAGGTGCCGATAGGCATTCCAGATATGGTTGCCGATAGGCATTTCAAATATAGGTGCTGATAGGCATTTCAGATGTAGTTTCCGATAGGCATTTTAAAAATAGGTGCCGATAGGCATTTCAGATATAGGTGCCGATTTGCATTTTAGATATAGTTGCCGATTGGCATTTTAAAAATAGGTGCCGGCAGGCATTTCAGATATAGAAGCTGATAGGCATTTCAAATATAGGTGCCGATAAGCATTCCAGATATGGTTGCCGATAGGCACTTCAAATATTGGTGCTGATAGGCATTTCAGATGTAGTTTCCGTTAGCCATTTCAAAAATAGGTGCCGATAGGCATTTCAGATATAGTTGCCGATTGGCATTTTAAAAATAGGTGCCGATAGGCATTTCAGATATAGAAGCCGAAAGGTATTTCAAATATAGGTGTCGATTGGCATTTCAGATATGGTTGCCGATAGGCATTTCAAATATTGGTGCTTATAGGCATTTCAGATGTAGTTTCCGATAGACATTTCAAAAATAGGTGCCGATAGGCATTTCAGATATAGGTGCCGATAGGCATTTCAGATATAGTTGCCGATTAGCATTTTAAAAATAGGTGCCGATAGGCATTTCAGATATAGAAGCCGATAGCCATTTCAAATATAGGTGCCGATAAGCATTCCAGATATGGTTGCCGATAGGCATTTCAAATATAGGTGCTGATAGGCATTTCAGATGTAGTTTCCGATAGGCATTTCAAAAATTGGTGCCGAAAGGCATTTCAGATATAGGTGCCGATAGGCATTTCAGATATAGTTGCCGATTGGCATTTTAAAAATAGGTGCCTATAGGCATTTCAGATATAAAAGCCGATAGGTATTTCAAATATAGGTGTCGATAGGCATTTCAGATATGGTTGCCGATAGGCATTTCAAATATAGGTGCTGATAGGCATTTAAGATGTTGTTTCCGATAGGCATTTCAAAAATAGGTGCCGATAGGCATTTCAGATATAGGTGCCGATAGGCATTTCAGATTTGATTGCCGATTGGCATTTTAAAAATGGGTGTCGATAGACATTTCAGATATAGAAGCCGATAGGCATTTCAAATATAGGTGCCGATAGGCATTCCAGATATGGTTGCCGATAGGCATTTCAAATATAGGTGCTGATAGGCATTCCAGATGTTGTTTCCGATAGGCATTTCAAAAGTTGGTGCCGATAGGCATTTCAGATATAGGTGCCGATAGGCATTTCAGATATAGTTGCCGATTGGCATTTTTTAAAATAGGTGCCGATAGGCATTTCAGATGTAGTTTCCGATAGGCATTTCAAAAATAGATGCCGATAGGCATTTAAGATATAGGTGCCGATAGGTATATCAGATATAGTTGCCGATAGGCATTTAAAATATAGGTGCCGATAGGCATTTCA
Organism: Venustoraphidia nigricollis; assembly: GCA_034508555.1. Taxonomy (NCBI): domain Eukaryota; kingdom Metazoa; phylum Arthropoda; class Insecta; order Raphidioptera; family Raphidiidae; genus Venustoraphidia; species Venustoraphidia nigricollis. Next base: position 172,074 of record JAVRKA010000324.1, read on the forward strand.
AATATAGGTGTCGATAGGCATTTCAGATATAAATGCCGAAAGGCATTTCAGATATAGGTGCTGATAGGCATTTCTGATCTGGTTGCCGATAGGCATTTCAAATATAGGTGCTGATAGGCATTTCAGATGTGGTTTTCGATAGGCATTTCAAAAATAGGTGCCGATAGGCAATTCAGATATAGGCGCCGATAGGCACTTCAGATATAGTTGCCGATTGGCATTTTAAAAATAGGTGCCGATAGGCATTTCAGACATAGCAGCCGATAGGCATTTCAAATATAGGTGCCGATAGGCATTCCAGATATGGTTGCCGATAGGCATTTCAAATATAGGTGCTAATAGGCTTTTCAGATGTAGTTTCCGATAGGCATTTCAAAAATAGGTGCCGATAGGCATTTTAGATATAGGTGCCGATTGGCATTTTAAAAATAGGTGCCGATAGGCATTTCAGATATAGAAGCCGAAAAGTATTTCAAATATAGGTGTCGATTGGCATTTCAGATATGGTTGCCGATAGGCATTTCAAATATTGGTGCTTATAAGCATTTCAGATGTAGTTTCCGATAGGCATTTCAAAAATAGGTGACGATAGGCATTTCAGATATAGGTGCCGATAGGCATTCCAGATATGGTTGCCGATAGGCATTTCAAATATAGGTGCCGATAGGCATTCCAGATGTAGTTTCCGATAGGCATTTCAAAAATTGGTGCCGATAGGCATTTCAAATATAGGTGCCGATAGGCATTTCAGATATAGTTACCGATTGGCATTTTAAAAATAGGTGCCGATAGGCATTTCAGATATAGAAGCCGATAGGTATTTCAAATATAGGTGTCGATAGGCATTTCAGATATGGTTGCCGAAAGGCATTTCAAATATAGGTGCTGATAGGAATTTCAAATGTAGTTTCCGATAGGCATTTCAAAAATAGGTGCCGATAGGCATTTCAGATATAGGTACCGATAGGCATTTCAGATATAGTTGCCGATTGGCATTTTAAAAATAGGTGCCGATAGGCATTTTAGATGTAGTTTCCGATAGGCATTTCAAAAATAGGGCCGATAGGCATTTCAGATATAGGTGCCGATAGGCATATCAGATATAGTTGCCGATAGGCATTTAAAATATAGGTGCCGATAGGCATTTCAAATATAGGTGTCGATAGGCATTTCAGATATAAATGCCGAAAGGCATTTCAGATATAGGTGCTGATAGGCATTTCTGATGTGGTTGCCGATAGGCATTTTAAATATAGGTGCTGATAGACATTTCAGATGTAGTTTTCGATAGGCATTTCAAAAATAGGTGCCGATAGGCAATTCAGATATAGGTGCCGATAGGCACTTCAGATATACTTGCCGATTGGCATTTTAAAAATAGGTGCCGATAGGCATTTCAGATATTGTTGCCGATAGGCATTTGAAATATAGGTGCTGATAGGCATTTCAGATGTAGTTTCCGATAGGCATTTCAAAAATTGATGCCGATAGGCATTTCAGATATAGGTGCCGATAGGCATTTCAAATATAGTTGCCGATTGGCATTTTAAAAATAGGTGCCGATAGGCATTTCAGATATAGAAGCCGATAGGCATTTCAGATATAGGTGCCGATAGGTATTCCAGATATGGTTGCCGATAGGCATTTTAAATATAGGTGCTGATAGGCATTTCAGATGTAGTTTACGATAGGCATTTCAAAAATTGGTGCCGATAGGCATTTCAGATATAGGTGCCGATAGGCATTTCAGATATAGTTGCCGATTGGCATTTTAAAAATAGGTGCCAATAGGCATTTTAGATATAGAAGCCGATAGGTATTCCAAATATAGGTGTCGATAGGTATTTCAGATATGGTTGCCGATAGGCATTTCAAATATTGGTGCTGATAGGCATTTCAGATGTAGTTTTCGATAGGCATTTCAAAAATAGGTGACGATAGGCATTTCAGATGTCGGTGCCGATAGGCATTTCAGATGTCGGTGCCGATAGGCATTTCAGATATAGTTGCCGATTGGCATTTTAAAAATAGGTGCCGATAGGCATTTCAGATATAGAAGCCGATAGGTATTTCAAATATAGGTGTCGATAGGCATTTCAGATATGGTTGCCGATAGGCATTTCAAATATAGGTGCTGATAGGCATTTTAGATGTAGTTTCCGATAGGCATTTCAAAAATAGGTGCCGATAGGCATTTCAGATATAGGTGCCGATAGGCATTTCAGATATAGTTGCCGTTTGGCATTTTAAAAATAGGTGCCGATAGGCATTTTAGATGTAGTTTCCGATAGGCATTTCAAAAATAGGTGCCGATAGGCATTTCAGATATAGTTGCCGATAGGCATATCAGATATAGTTGCCGATTGGCATTTTAAAAATAGGTGCCGATAGGCATTTCAGATATAGAAGCCGATAGGCATTTCAAATATAGGTGCCGATAGGCATTCCAGATATGGTTGCCGATAGGCATTTCAAATATAGGTGCTGATAGGCATTTCAGATGTAGTTTTTGATAGGCATTTCAAAAATAGGTGCCGATAGGCATTTCAGATATAGGTGCCGATGGGCATTTTAGATATAGTTGCCGATTGGCTTTTTAAAAATAGGTGCCGGCAGGCATTTCAGATATAGAAGCTGATAGGCATTTCAAATATAGGTGCCGATAAGCATTCCAGATATGGTTGCCGATAGGCACTTCAAATATTGGTGCTGATAGGCATTTCAGATGTAGTTTCCGTTAGCCATTTCAAAAATAGGTGCCGATAGGCATTTCAGATATAGTTGCCGATTGGCATTTTAAAAATAGGTGCCGATAGGCATTTCAGATATAGAAGCCGAAAGGTATTTCAAATATAGGTGTCGATTGGCATTTCAGATATGGTTGCCGATAGGCATTTCAAATATTGGTGCTTATAGGCATTTCAGATGTAGTTTCCGATTTGCATTTCAAAAATTGGTGCCAATAGGCATTTCAGATATAGGAGCCGATAGGCATTTCAAATATAGGTGCTGATAGGCATTTCAGATGTAGTTTCCGATAGACATTTCAAAAATAGGTGCCGATAGGCATTTCAGATATAGGTGCCGATAGGCATTTCAGATATAGTTGCCGATTAGCATTTTAAAAATAGGTGCCGATAGGCATTTCAGATATAGAAGCCGATAGGCATTTCAAATATAGGTGCCGATAAGCATTCCAGATATGGTTGCCGATAGGCATTTCAAATATAGGTGCTGATAGGCATTTCAGATGTAGTTTCCGATAGGCATTTCAAAAATTGGTGCCGATAGGCATTTCAGATATAGGTGCCGATAGGCATTTCAGATATAGTGGCCGATTGGCATTTTAAAAATAGGTGCCTATAGGCATTTCAGATATAAAAG